>JASKDV010175238.1:0-13187 GCA_032466395.1 Aegires albopunctatus | reverse complement strand
AATTTCTTTCTTGACTGCAATTAAGACACCTCCACCTATTTTATCACCTCTATCTTTTCTGAATATGTTATAGTCTGTTAGTTAATTTCACTATTCCTTATGGTATTATCAAGCCAAGTTTCAGTTCCTATGATTAAGTCTGGGCTTTCATCAATAACCACCTTTTGAAATTGTCAATGGGCATATTCCCTGAATAATCACCCCTTTAGTAATCATTATTCAGCCTATAATCTGCCAACTGTTGTGAAAGTTGTGTGACATCATGGTATACAGGAAAACATTTGCCTTGCAGGTCAAGTAAAAGGTCCCAGCTTCAGAAGAGTAAATTTTTGGGAGTGGCCTTTTCAATACATTTACCCCAGTCTTATGCTCCATATGTATGGATTTGAAAAGGATTTCAGAATTCAACACTATTCAATTTTTTGTTGTCAGTATAAATCAAAGTATTCATCTAACATTTACATCATTATTAAAATCTAAAATAAATACTCCATGAAGAGGCTCTGGTGACTCACAAAGGTTTCTTACGAACACCTATAGTAATATAATAATATACAATGTAAAAAAAAAATGAAATTAGAAAGTTACTAGTTTTGATTTTTTTTAAACATTCTTGTAGATATGTAATTCTTTGAGTTAGGTGATAGTTTGGTGCAGTTGGTAAATTTATATATTTCTAAGAGGCCAAACAAACAAACAATTAAAAAAAAAGGATACCACGTGTTACATAAAAAAAAAAGGAACAGTTGCCTTTATTGACAAAATATTTCATTGATGTATGTATTCATTTAAATCAAAATATAAAAATTATGTACAACCATCTGGTTAAAACTTCATATGAAAATTTTTCATTTTGTTTATAATATATCATTTTCACAATGAACAAACTTCTAATTTTTTTCACCTTTGGAATGTACAAATATTATGAGGTACCATAAAAAGTTGTCAGTGTCACATGCAATCCATGAAAAAGTACATATCTCTAAAAATAGAATATCTTTTTATGTTTTTATTGTTTTCATTTTATTTATTTTTTATTGTTGTTTTTTTCCTTTAGTAAACCTTGAAATTAAGTCTGAGAATATTATTGCAATACTTTTTTTTCTCCATAAATTTGTTTACATACGTGTAATAATAATATGGCTATGAAAAGTACAAGGGCCAATTATCAGGCTATATACACATAATCACACATATGCTCACACATGGGATGATAATGGCAATGTAATGGTGATAGAGGTAGTAATAGTGGAGGAGCTAGTGGTAGCTGTTGAGATAGTAACAGCAGTAATGATAATGGTTTAGTGGTGGTAGTTGTAGTGATGATGATGATGATGGTGATAGTGGTAGTAGAATGATTGTAAGGATCGAATATGGCAATTGTAGTAGCAACAGTAGATTATTGATGTTAGATTTTATGGGGAAATCTTTATTCCATGAACTATGCATCTCCATTCATTAAATTAAAAATTAAAAAACGTTTTTGTACCTTTCCTTAAACACAGATATTTGAGATATGAAGGTTGCATGTGACACTAACTAAACTCTGAAATAATAAAATCAAGAGACAATGAAATCATTCAGGACATAAAAGAGTGATCATGTACAAAAAGATAATAGAAAAATAACATCACAAGTTATATGAAAATTAATGCTGAATTCAATTTTGACCAATATGTAAAGAGCACTTGTTGAATAATATTAAGCAAAGGGTATTGTGATGATAAAGAGACTATTCAAATGAGATCAGTATAATGTTCATTGAAAAAAAGCTTTGTCTCTAGCTTCTCAGTAATCTCAGGCAACAAGAAGTTGAAAGAAAATATTTAATTAGTAGGAAAAAAAGGAAATTAATATTTTTTCAAATAAAAAGAAGCAATGATGAAAGAAATCTAAGAGAAGAGATATGCATTTTACCCACGATGTGGAGGCATTGGAGTAAGAAACACCCTACTGAAATGGAGTTTGTAACTGTAGCCTTACATAAAGTTGTAGGGAATGAGTTAAGTTCTAATTAAAATATATTATTATCAATGTGTAAATATTTTTGAATGGTAAGGAAATTTGATAATGCTAGGATGAGTGAAATCTGAAATTGGAATGACCGATGAAAACTTTTGATTCAATTGCCTTATTTAATCTGGTTCTTTATTTTTATTATGCAAACATCTTTAGTTATGCATGATAGATTACATAGAAATCAAATGACAAGATGATCCTTTTTGATCATCATTGATTTTACAGGGTATCTGATTCAAATTTTTGGTTTAATGAGATGAATTTATTATCATCAATCAGTCTAAACTGAGTTGACTATATTATATGTTAAGAAATCACTTATCATTCTATTCTATTGACATTATCATGTCATTATTATTATTATATAACACATGTTAGAAATTGTTTCAACACTGCTCTTAATCTTACTAAAATAGGTAGGCCTAATAAAAAGCTTAAGTACTAAAGGTACTGATAATATGAATTTATTCAATTTTCTTACACCAATTTAAAAATAGTCAGTAACACATGATTCTTTTCAAAGTAATAACTTTTTCAGGTTGAAAATATTATCTTGCACTATCATGAAAAATGTAAAAGGACAAATCAAAAATAGATAAAACATCAGTGAACAGGAGTTTTGCTAAAGGAACATTAAAAAAATAAATAGTTAATTCCATACAGCATATCAAAATGTATTTAATGAGCATAATAGTCGAGATCTAGCAAAAAGCACCTGAAAGCTATCAGCTCACTCACATGACAATTGTTTCACAGTTGATTGAACACATATTTAAGTATTTTAAGAATCATGTTTGTGTAAAAACCACAAGGCTCAAAATTGTGTTCATCCATAACCATCACTTAAAGTCACATACACTCTTTGTAGCATTAGGAAAAGGAATTATTACATAAAATCATGAATCAAAAACAATTCATCGTAAAGTATCTATAACCTCTATAATCTATATGATTTAGAGAGAAAAAATTCTTTCAGCCCTTGAAGACAGAAAATTACAATTACACGAAAGTATAAAAATGTGTACTTTCAACCCTATTGAATAATATTTGAAATATAGAGGAAATAGACTGTAACTCTATAGAGGGCATACAAAATTGGCAATCACTTATCATAATTTCAGTATTTGTCTGAGAGTAAGTAAATCAAATACAAATAATATACCTTGAAAAGAAAGCAAGCCAATTAAGAGTACCATCTTTTAGTTTAAAATGCAACTTTGCAAGGTACTTCTACTTTTGTCCTCTGTGAAGTCTTAAAGCAGTAGTATAACAAAAAACAAAAGTTGACATCCTTGTCAATATGTAGTATTCATAATAGGCAATTGCATATATTAAAAAAATAAATATACGAATGTTTTAAATCTTCTTGACTGAGGAGTAATAATCTCTGATTTAAATTCATTACTTATGACATGAATTATGCAAATGAAATTATACAATTAAATGATTTTATCCAACATGAATTATCTTACGCAAAAGGAGTAAAGAGATGTTTGATCTCATTACAAAATGACACACATGCTCTGAGCTTTGTAACACATAATGGGAATGTTATAGTTTTATAACAAAACAGTCATGTTATAAAGGGTATAATTATTTCAGACCAGCTAAAAATACAAAAATAATGTTACTAGCCAGAGCTGCCTTCATTTTTGCACCTTAAATAAATATTTCTTAATCAGAGAGTAAATATTGCAATTATAAAAGTACATCTATATATAGAACATATTTTGAAGTGTGCCATAACAATAATATATGCCACTGGAATGTTGCAGTTCATTTAGAGTTCTGTTTTATAAATAATTATAAATGTGTAATACAAGAAATTATTTTTCAATAGTCCCTGTTATAAAGACACATGTTTGCTGTAGCAAAAAAGGAATGTTAATGAAGTATACATCAAATTGAAGAAGAAGAAGATGAAGGAGGAGAGAAGAAAACGGAGGAGGAGGAGAAAATGGAGGAAGAGGAGGAGATGGAGAAAAAGGAGGAGGAGGATGAGGAGAAAACAGGAGGAGAAGGAGGAGAAGAAGAAGAAGAGGACAGAGAACAAAAAGAAGAAGAAGAGGACGGAGAACAAAAAGAAGAAAAAGAAGAGAAAGAAAGAAAAGAATGAGGAGAAAGAGGTCGAGGAGGACTAGGAAAAGAAAGAAAAGAAGAAGAAGACATGGAAGGGGATGAGGAGGAAGAGCGGAATGTGAGTAGGTAGAGGAGGAAGAGTAACGGAGGAAGAAAAGGTGAAGAATTAAAAAAAAGCATTTGATGTGATTATGACTGGATAGCAAATTGACATTGCAAAAGAGAATGGCCAAATGCTTATCAGCAAGAAGAGAACCAAAATATTAAAAAAATTTAAAAAGTTTTGGTGGTCCCATGGATGAAAAACAGGCATATAAAAGTCTCAACCATCAAAACATTGCTCTTCAACTTTTCAAGTTACATCTTGTTGTCTACAAATCTGGTCCCCCAAAGAATTGACAAATTCACTGAGATATGATAAGCTCCCCCAAATGAAGCAAGCAGCCTATCCAAAACATGTACATTTTTCGGATTGAATGCTAAATCTAGGTTGCAAATTATTTCCAATTAGGTCTAATCATCTAGCAATGAACTGTCATCTGTGCAAATTCCATCTCGATATGCATAAACTAGTTGATCATAAAAGAATATGCTCACAACACAAGAACAATGGACATAAATAATATATCTGAGCTAACAATGTTATGAGATCTACCAAAAAACTATGCAGTAAAACTTTTTTTAATAGATTGAACATTTTTTGATTTATATAGTTATGAATGGTGAAAATGTGTACTGTACATAATATGTAAGCTTAAGAAAGTTAAAATCTACAGCTTCCTATGTAGTTTTTATATTTACAAATATCATTAATGTCTGAGCTATGTTACAAAAATATGTTTTACTTTACAAGTAGATAACTTTATCACTAAATCTCTGTTTCAATGGATTCATATTTCTTAGGTCGAGCTCCCTGGTTTAGATAAAGGACATCTTGGCTCCCTCCATGACGTCTTAACATGAGGTTTTCTCCAGGTGAATATGGAGGTGGCTGATCGTTATTTTGGTTATCGTAATCAAGATGCTCTCTGCTACTTCTTGCTATAGGGTCAACTGAATAGGGAGGAGGCTGAGGCAAAGCAGTATTCATATAATCCCTACTACCCCCATGACTATTGTTTCTTGGTGGATTGGAATGAGGTAAAGGTTTTGCTGGAAGAGCATCTGCAAAATTGTTTTTTCTATTTGGCTCCAATTGCCTTGGCATATAATCTACATCAGACATGATGGATGGGGCATAGCTATCAATGTCTGACTCCAAGGGGATTCGCTGATTTGAATATGGAGCAGGTGGAGGAGGTCCGAGACGCTCTCGGCTCCGCTCAATTCCTGGATTTCCGTAAGCATAGGGCAAGTTGTGAGGGGATGGATTGTATTCAATGGGCTCATATTTATTAGTAGATCGACTTTGATCTGATGGTGATCCTTCGTAAACTGGGTCATATAGGGGTCCTTTGTTAGATCCTTGATCATAATCTACACCTCTTCTTCCATCATAAACTGGATCATACACAGGATGTTGAGGGCCAGGTTCATTGTTGTAAAGCATTTCCTGGCTTCCCATGTTTCTCCTGGGAGCAGGAGAAGGTTGCCTGGCTTTCTCTTCTGATGGTATATGATGTCCTGTGAAAGGTGCATCTCTCCTAATAGGTGGTTGTGGTTTAGGTTTTGGCTTTGGCACAGGCCTTGCAGAGGGATTAGGTAAAGCATCTCGGGCCAACGCCATAAATTGAGGATCAGGTGGAGGGGTAGGCAAATCCTCTCTTGACCTTGAAATTGCTGATCTATACTTTGGATTTGTTTCTAGGTAAGGTTTGTCAGCATGCTCTGGGGGAGCAAAACTGCTGAATGGCTTTGGCTTTATTGGTACAGGTGGTAACTTTTTGTCATGAGAAATTTCATCTCTGGGTCTTACTTTTTGGCGACCACAGTCCGGTTCATCATCAGTTACAGGTCGTTCCATGAGCTTTTCATTAGAACGATGAATGTTGTAATGCATATTATGAGTTGTAAGATCATCATTTCCGCGGTGATTATTTTCTTCTTCATCATCATCAAATTCAGAGTCATAGTTGTCATCATCCTCATCATCGAAATCAGAATCATCTAGCCCTCTTTTATTTACAGAATCATCATCAGATTCATCAACATCATCATCTTCATCTTCTTGTTCTATATGTCTTTGTCTTCGTCGCCTCTCTTCTTCATCCTCTCTTCTTCTTCGTTCACTCTCAATTTCTCTCTGCCTTGCCACTGTGTTTTGCCTATATTGTTCTTCTGTTTCTTTCCTATTCCAACGGTTACCACTGCGATCTGGTCTTAAACTGTGAATAGGCCTTGTATTGTCTCTTCTGTCAGATACTACAGGTATGGGGATAGTGCTTACATTATATCCTGAATTGACACTGATGGTGCTTCCATTCATGCCATTGCTGGCAAATGAGCCCTGTGAATGCTTGGCAATAGATGAGCCCATCGATCTTTCGTCAGATTCGTTAAAATATCTTCGAGAGGGACCCTCGCTCAGCATAGTAAGGGTGGATTTTGTTCCCCTAAGAGAACTGTTGATTTTATGCAAATTGTTCAAAGAGGATCTGATGGAGGCAGTTCTCTCAAATCTTTCTTTCTCACGATGTTTTGATTTCAAAACCCATAGGATAATGACTAAAACCACTAAGATGATGAAAAACCCACCGACTCCAGCTGAAATACCGATAATCATATTTGATATGGCAGTCTCTGTGGTCCTTTCCAAGTATGGATCTGAAAATAAAAATGTCAAAACTTTCAATTCCCTCACATAAGAAAAACATTGACTGCTTTGATACAAACTTTATGAACGATCATTCAAGTTCTTACACGGGATAAAGACAAGACATGACAGATGTTCCATTAAAAGAAAGTAGAACATCATACTGTGAGTGATTGCTATGAGTGTCTGTTCAAATTATAACATTTACCTGTTTCACAAATAAAAGGGTAGTATCTTCTTTCACAATCCTCTTCAAAAACAAGGTATTCAACCTCAAATGCACTGCATCGATGAGAACCAACATTAGACATGACCCAGACCCTTTGGGCCCAATTAGGATTGATCACCATTAGTCTGAGCAAATAGTTAAAGAAGGATGACTGGCCTTTAGCTTGTGCTAGGAAGGCACCGTGAGACTGAAAAGAAGAATGAAAAATTTGTCAGTTTATTATAATTATATGCTGTGTTTCCTTGTTTCATTTCTGGAATGTTAACTTTTATCCACAACACATTAAATTGTTTATAGTTAAAGGTTTACAATTCTCTGTCCGTTAAATATTTAAGATTCTTTTATTTATATAACAAAAAGGTAAATAATGACTGTTAGATACACACAGGTAAGTAACTAGGGAGATAAGGGAAAGAAGGCAGTGTAGATATGCAATGTACTTGCAACCTGGGGGTGGGGGATTCAAGCCCCACTTTAGATTCTATATTTTTCCTTAGGTAAGATAGTTTACTGCTATTACCCATTTGCATCACTGCACACAGCAGCTGACCCCTAGGTTGTTGGAGTCTTATTTTAGAACAGCCCCAAAAGAATATTTTTCTTTGTGATTAATAATGGGAATTTTAATAGATTCATTTCTTATTATTCTGTACATATATCACATGACATAAAACATAATCATTGGATTTTATAAATGACTAAGCAAAAACGTAAAAACTATATACCCTGCAAAAGCGCTTTGCCTCTTCAAAAGGTAAGGCACCGCCCATATACCGATAACACTGCCCGCCATTGATTACCCATCCAGGAAGGCAGTCACCTGTAGATAAAAATCAGTTTTAATGATATGGGGTTAAAGGACAGAGACACAGAAGACGACAATATTAAGTTCCTGGTCTTCTGAATATCTTTTTTATAAATTAGCATTGAAAAGTAACGCAAAGCTGAAAAAAATGCAAGTCAAATAGACATTAACTTTTCTTAATGTGATTATTTAACAAGAGACCTATTCTCTCTTCTTTTTTTTTTAAACA
This sequence comes from Aegires albopunctatus, assembly GCA_032466395.1. Lineage (NCBI taxonomy): Eukaryota > Metazoa > Mollusca > Gastropoda > Nudibranchia > Aegiretidae > Aegires > Aegires albopunctatus. Next base: position 5,074 of record JASKDV010175238.1, on the reverse strand, counting down.
TGGTCTTAAGAGGGATACATATTACATATCAAAATATATATTATATATATATATTAAAGATATATTATTAATCAAAATGAAAATATATAATATATATATATAAAGATATATTACTAATCAAAATGAAAATATATAATATATATATATATAATAAAGATATATTACAAATCAAAATGAAAATAGAGGGCTCAAATATAGTAAGAATTAAATTTTTTTTAAATCCATTATTCATCACCTGAAAATGACAGTTTACAATTAATTAGATATCATATTTTTTTCTAAGATTGACCAATACCTTGCACAATTGATCTGTTATCCAAGATTGGTGTCCAGAAATCAACTTCCACATATTCTGAGTCATCAAGAGAGTCATAGATCTTACCATTGATGAAAACTCGGCGTTCTGATCCCCACCAATTGCTCTTTGCTGGAACAGGTCTTTCATTCCCACTAAAATGTGAAATAAGAAGTTGAAGAATTCAAACATTTTAATTATTATGGGACAACCAATCGCAATACATTATCAGAAAGAAAAATCAATATTAGACTATGGATTATTTCCATGCCAAATTAAAAAGAAAAAGAAAGAAAAAGACAATAAACTCTTACTCTTTCTTTGGAAAAGTCTCCATTTCAAAATCATTGAGTGAGTTGACAAAGTAATTTTTTGTAAAATTAGGAGTTCCTCTCCCAATCTTAATTGTGCTTTGAGTTCTGGCCGTGGAGTTGTTGTCATAGATGCCATTTCTTACAAACACTTGAGGTAAGGCAGAGTCATCACTAAGAACAATGTACAGATACAAGCATAAAAGTTAGTAACTGAGTTTAAATCACTTGATTCTTTTTAACTCTATTCATCTTTTCATTTCTTAAAGGAGGGCAAATTGAAGTCCAACATTACAGTAATAAATGATTTCTTAATTTCTCTTAATGGCTATTCATTCATTGACTATTATTTGATATCAAGTTCTCTTTGTTCAGAAATAATTACAGCAAAAACAAAACACAAAGGATTGAGAGCCAAATCTGGTACCCTAAAATAAAATAAAAAGAGGGCTGGAAATGATATAGTGAGGCGTGACTGATAAATTCAAAATGATTGACAAGACCCGGGTTAAATTTTTTTCTATAACTTGGTGGTTTCCAATCCCTCACTTGGGAAGCATAAAATACATGTTTTGAGGTTAAAATCCAATTATCATAGAACCAATAATGTGAGTATAATATAGAATCTAAATCTATGAGGTATTTGCCAAATAGAATCTATTTGAATGAACCATAAGTTCTTATTAATGGTGGTTCGACAAGTGGCTTATCTTTCACACTTTGAAAAGTTATCATATTTTTAAAACACCCTGGATATAACATAAAGTATATATCGGATATAAAATAAAATCAATAGCAATTTCATCAATGTACCTGCTATATGTATTAATAATGTAGTGGCCAAGGTTGCGTAAAACATAGTTAAAGGTGAGATTAACCACAACATCTTTAACATGTATAATGTCTCTGAAGTCACCTGATTGTCAGAGAGGAAGAAAAAAAAGTCCATGAATACAAAGCTACTCCAAATCACTTTACAATGAGATAATTAAATGTAATAATTGGTAAAGGAGTCAAATGTAGGTTCAAATATATATATTTTTTAAAGGTATAAGAAATCTAATTAATAAGTCTTAAATTTTCACTTCCACGTTAAAGTCTTCAATGATTCCTAGGTTCTTTTTTAATATTTGCCTCTGCACATATTATGTTTTTAAAGTTGGTTGCCTTTAAGCCAAGTGGATAACCCATATATAATTAAGAAGAGTAATCCTTGGCTATTTGTCAACATGTCTTCCAAAGCAACCATTAAATGTGTGTTATAGTAATTTAATTCACGATATTTGATTAAAATTTCTCTTGGTTAGTAACTACCATTTGTATATCTCTCCATATAAAAATTGTTTAGATTGAAATGAAGAACAATTTATCAGTGTCAAAAGAAAATGTGAAACTCAAAATATCTGTCAATTTAATTTTACCTATGAAAAGAATCCTATTTTAAGGAAGAGCTGTCCTAAACATTTTATTTCATTAAAGCTATTCGTTAACTCCACAAAAATGAAAAAAAATACATATAATGATCAATTCTTTGAATACTCAAATGTCTGTGAGTTATTTTCATTAAATCACACTTTTTTCTGGTCATTTACTGAGAAATATCCAAAATGGAGTAAAGTGTTTAAGTTTAATGATAAAGTATGTGGGTCTGTTTCATAATCATATATCCACACTCAGCAAAAATGTATATATTAATTTTCCAATAATGATCAGACATACCAGAAGTATAGTTATAAATGTAATTTTGATGAAGCATCAACCTCTGGAAGTAGTGGCCAGAGATGTTAAGAGCCTCTCCATGTGATCCAAAGGCAAATACGTTGTTGGTGATGTTCCCATTGAGAGCAGTATTACTTGATTGAGTGTAAGCATAGAGATAGGTACCACCTGTATTGTGAGAGACCTGAGAAAGAAAACAAAATGTGTAAAAGTTGTTCTTTTTGCTCAATTAGTGTTGAACTTAGATTGCTTCAAATTTTGTTTCAATTCTTAACATGCAAAGCGCTAGGCATCCCCAGCAGTGCTAAACTAGCCAGCCAGGTAGGCCGGTGGACAAAAGTATCCTGGCACTTTGATTTGCCTGGCTAGTTGGTTTGTTTAGGGGTTGGGTATTCAAAGATGCATTGCTTTTAACAGTGATGTAAAATATCCCCAAATAAAAGTAGGTAAATGTAATTAGTAACTGTAGTGACATAACTTATAAGTCATAATGTAATCGCTTCAATGCAATGTGTTCAAAATGTAGATTGACACGTAAATAGCAGGTGATAGCTAATTGGCTGATATGATACACTTGTCAAAACCCACTATACCCAAAGCATGCACAATTAATTAAACTCCGCCCAGTTATTGTGTGATGTTCATAATGAGGGGACATAGATCTAATAGGTGAACAGAACAGGAGATGTCAGTGACCAATAGAAATAGCAATGACATCCTGGAATTTCCGCCTCCTCATGTCATCATACTCATACATAACAGCTGAATCCTTGTCAACCACTCAGTCACACACCCCGCCCATAACATCTTTCAAGAAGATACCATTTTTTTAACTAAATTTTCTGGCCTCTCCCCCTTGTCTCTCACCTCTTTCTCATTCTAAGCTTGTCATGTACCGTACCTATTTTGAATTAAAAAGGCTATAGGGATGATAAGTAGCCAATACCTGAATCTGATTGGATGTAAGTGAAAAAAAGGAACGTTTCAGTGGTAAGAGCAGCCATGCCCAGCCTTTATGCACACAAACACCCACACACATTTGCACAGAGTGAAAACCAGATTTCTCCATGAGGAGGAGGAAGGGTGGGGGACATAATAATTGCCACCATCACAGACCATTCTTTTAGCACTGTATTGCTAGCATGAGGGCAACCTAAAGAAAATGATCTACTCCTATCCCCACTTTGATGTTGAGGCTTTGACATATTTACTCGAAACAATGGACTCTTGATAAGACAGTTTCCTAGTTTCCAAGATCAAAAGTAGAAACCTCCCTCCAAATACCCTTTGAGTCAGTCAAAGGCTGAACGTTCCTGAACGTACAAATCATAATAAAGAGGAAGATACCATTATTTACTACAAAAGGGGGGTTCAAACTGAATATTTGTCAAAATTTCAAACATTATAGGCCTTTTCCACTTGTGTGTCGACCTGCCAACTACCACACCCTTTTTTGGAATGGACTCAACCAGAAACGTATCGAAGCTGCTTCTTTGTCGGTTTTCTTGATTATGGTCGGATTAAAGTGCAGCTATCAAAGCATCACTAGATAATAATTATTCTTTGATGTACCTAGAATGAGTTTAATCACCATGTGTTTAGATTTTGTGATGATATACGGTCATTGTCACACCTTGACCAAGGCCATCGTCCCAAACGCACTAGTTCATGCTTAGCACCACCCGGTTTGCAAACCCATTATGCACTAGAGCGGGCATAGCGCTTACCGTTCTGCTAATCCATCACGCACTAGAGCGGGCATAGCGCTTCTTGGGTTAAGGTAAGGATAGGTATAGGGTAAGGAGTGGCAGTTATTGTTTTTGCTCAACAATTGACATTTTTATTCTTAAGTTTTTATTTTATTTTGAATAATTTTTTTTGTTAACCATTATAAAAATCTGCATACTTGAATATGAAAACAATTTTTACACTTTATTAACTGCTTTTTATTAAGTTCCAGTTTTTGATGTTACTTTTGTTGTTCTTCTCTCAAGTAAGCACTATACTCAGGTCTTAAATAAGTATCCGTAGAAGAGTAGAGTAAGATCTTGTCAATATGCTAGAAGATATTATTGCCTTTCATAAGCCTTTGCCTTTGTATGCTTCGAAAGGAAGTTGAAAAGAATTCTGGAATGAGAGATCAGAAAGGGTCTGTCTTGAAACTCTTATAAAGTGCATAGAGCACAATCTTGTAGATATATTATGCTAAATAAGTGCTCTTCTTTGGGCCTGCTTATTTTGTTATTATTTAATTATCTATTATTTATCATTTTCTTCTTCTTTTTCTTGGAATAAATGGCAAAATTCAACTGGGTTGAGTATTATTGTCAATACGCTAAAAAAAATTGTTTTTTAAAGTTTGAATTATTAGATTTACTACACTGTATTATGTTAGCATAATTATTATAATTAGGCCTATATGTAGCTCTAAGTATTTCGTATTTTAGCTTATGTTTAAAATTATCAACTTTCGCTACTTCTTATATTTGGATTTAATTTATTCCGCAATCTATCAGTGCTAGGGAAAAGAGAATGTCTATGGCAATCATTTTTAGAGACAGGAATGTTATATGTCTGACTATCTGAGTTCCTATTAATTTTGTTTAGTTCATCTATGGGGATATCTATTTGACCATTAATTGCTTAAAAAAATATTGCTACTTTATTTCTAACTCTTTGTTCCTCTAAAGGTGTCCACTCCAACTGTTTCATGTTATGTATTGTGCTACCATGTTCATATGAATAGTTA
>JASKDV010175227.1:0-13188 GCA_032466395.1 Aegires albopunctatus | reverse complement strand
AGAGAGAGAGAGAGAGAGAGAGAGAGAGAGAGAGAGAGAGAGAGAGAGAGAGCCCCCTTACCTACCCCCCACAAAGGATCCTAGTTTAAACCCAACCAAAACCAATGAAAAAATAATAACGGATTCTTACTGTAACATCTTTTTCATCAGCCTTTTCTTTTTCCTCCTCTGTCTTAACTTCTTTCACATCTCCAGATTCCTTTTCTGCTCCAGTCTTGTCCTGTTGCCCATCCTTATTTGCCTCCTCTGAGGTATCCTTCTCCTTGGCCGGGCCAGATTCCTTTTCCTTTTCTTTTTCCTTCTTTGCCCTTTTCTCCTCTTTCTCTTTCTCCCCTTTAGCTTTAGCTTCTTTCTCTGCTTCAGCCTCAGTCTTGAGTTTTTCAATTGCTTCACCAGCCTTGACATAGGGCATGCTGTGAGTCCCGTTAATCAGCTCAAATTCTTGGACCTTGAGATAAATGAGAATTTGTGTTTGAAGAGATCTGATAATATACCTCAAAATTTCTATAACTGGGTAGACCAGGAAAGGTGGAATGAATAAAAGCAGGATCAACGCATACAACTTATGTAAAACCCTTGCCGGCCACAAATGGCCTTGACATAGGGCATGCTGTGAGTCCCGTTAATCAGCTCAAATTCTTGGACCTTGAGATAAATGAGAATTTGTGCTTGAATAGATTTGGTAATATACTTCAAAATTTCTATAACTTGTCAGACCAGAAAAGGTAAAATAAATAAAAGCAGGATCAGTGCATACAACTTGTGTAATACCCTTGCAGGCCACAAATGGTCATATCAAATATTAGATACAAACATTTATTTTAAAAAAGTAAACAAATAAATAAATATGCCTACCTTTTTCCTGACCAAAGACATGATTCCAATCCTAGTGAGGACATGCTGCCTTGAAAGCCCTTCTCTTGGGACACCATCAGCAAAGGATTCTGCATTGTCAGCCCCTGGCTCACAAAGGTGACGCATGAAAAGGGATACATAAGCTCTGAAGACCTTCTCTGTTTTGCCACGCAAATCTCTGACAAGCCTGTGTAGCCAGTAAAAACATGGATGATAATAAAATAAGAGAAATGAATGTGATCTATAATATATTTAAATTAAAAACAAAAATAATATTGACACTGTGACATAGAAATATATCATAGACGCTGCTAAGGGTATCAGTGGTCTAGTGGTTAACACAATTTGAACACCAGAAACTCAAGTGGTTCCACTCATCAACACCAGTTGGCTGGATGACTTTGAGAGATCATATCCCGCAAGACACAAATGATCTTGATAACCAATGGTTTTATTGGCAGTGTGTCCTCAGGTAAGACCCTTTGTCCCAACTACCTCACCAGACTCAGGTGTAAAAGAGTACCTGGCCGTTAAGACAGCATTGTTTGTGTGCAAAAATGTAGTTGCTCCTAATAGGCTGCCGGTCTTGTCCTATATGATATGCATTGCCGTCAGCCAGGGGAAGTGAAAAAGTGACCGCAAAGCGTTTAGGGACTAAGTTCCTTTGGAGATAAATGCTATATAAGTCCACCTTTAACTCAACTTTTAACTGCCAAATAGTTTATCTATATCAAAGATGTTGAAGTCTGTTGACACCACTTTGCTTCTCATTACCATGGCATGGGTGCCAGCCAGTCGGACATAAAATTACTACAAGAACATTTCCAATTTTCCTGCAAGGAATACATCCTCACCAATCATAATTACCAATAAGTACAATTTTCAATATTTAAATAACCGGAAGCAAAAAGGAGAATTTTCCGGCACCTAATTTCTACTTAAAACAACAATGGAATTTATTTTATTCAAGCATTTTAATCTCTCAATTAGGAATATGCATAGCATATCTCAAAAAGTCTAAAGGCATACTTAATCTAAATACCATAGAATGTAAAAGATTTGCAGAGATTACTCACCATTGTGAATTGAAAGCATCTTGTGGGGGCATTCCCCATCTCATGACAGCATTAAGGAAAGCCTTTCTCTGTCTGGCATTAAAACCAAGCACCTGAAAGACAAAAGCAAAAGGTGTAACGGCAAGGAACTAGAATATCAACACATCAACAGAAAGGAATATATCTAGAAAGTGAGCATGGACAATGATAACAAACCTCAACTGTCACTTTGAACTAGCAAACATTTAAAGTAACAAAGATCGTTTTTATAAAATTAAAAAAATTGTGAACTGAAAACTGCCATGAAAACAATTCTAAAACTGAACAGTATTTTTCTTTAATAATAGGATAGAGGTACACCAAAGTAAATGTATTGCCAAGCCTTTGAACAGAGCCTACAATTCAAGGCCCAATTTCTAATTTTGGCAATATTTGATATATGTCCATTGTAACAAGCATTATAAACTCTGTAAATGCTCTTGAACAAGGACGATTTTAGACAGACAGTGATCAAATGTGCTATAGGTTACCAAAAAAAAAAAAAAAAGGCAACAATGTATAATTCTACTCTACAATAAAGTATTTAATTTCCTTTTAGCAAACATATAAATGGGAAATAAACCCACCTCAATTTGACCATTGACTCTGGCTAGGAGAGGAGGCAGGGGCTTGTCTTTCTCATTCCTCCTCCTACTACGAGCTGGAAGAGTAAGATGGAAAGACTTGAAGATGTCAGATCAATTAAAACGAACCAAACCATACTAACCAACATCATTAATGCCATTCTAAAATTTTCTTTTCTTGAATTTAATTTGATGGGTTACATTAGGAAGAGAAAAATTGTTTTATTTGCTTGTTTTTTTTCTTCATTTAAAAAAATTTCTGTCTGTTCTCTGGCCTTTTAAAGAATTATGACCTTGGATGGTTAGTATCATTATGTGTGTATTTAATGGTATTTATCTGATAACATGCTTGGAAAAAAACTCAGCCATTACCATAATCACCAACAAGACTTAAAAAAAAAAATAATAAATCAAATCAAAAACTAAGAAAAAACATGATTTACGGGTAAATTTTTATTTGTACCACACAAGCAACTTCATTACAAAAAATTGTGAAATGCAAAATTTCTTACTAGCTGTATGCTGTCCATCTTGCTTGTCATCAAAGTCATCATCATCCTCTTCATTGACTGTAAAAGTGAAATGACAACAAATTACAGTGAAACAAATTGTACAGAAATCAGCTCACCTCATATCTAGCATTGTAAAGCCATAATACTCAAATAAAAAATACATGCTAAGCTGATTTAATTATTTGCACTTTAAAGATAAAAGAAAAATATCAAAGAGATAGAGCGAAACATAGCTGTTCTTTAAAACCATATTCACAATTCCATGGAAATCTCAATGAATATTGCATAATCTAATTATGAGACCAAATGACTTACACCTACCTTGGCTAAAGTCAGAGTCATAATCTGACAGATTTTCTTTCCAAGCTTCTTCATCATGCCCATTCATGGCATCATTGTAGTTCACCTGCTTGCGGATACGCTTGCCTTTACCCAAGGTACGAGCAAGATCTTCCTGCTGTTGCTCATAATGGTGACGCAACAATTTCTCCCAGTAGGCTGGATCAGCATGTTCTGCTTCTTGTTTGAGTACCTCAGTCTCTGGCTCATCCTGAATACAATCAAATATAGATAATTACAATTAAGGCATTGTGGTTACTGACAGCTCCCACATTAAATAAAAAAACATGAACAATGCCTTTCTACATTTGAGTGAAGCCGTGTCTCAGAACAGACAGGATAAGAATATTGTTCTATGACTTGCATCAAACATTTAGTTCTCACCTTTTGCTAAATACAGTCAAACATGTCTATAACTGTCACTTAACATGACAGAGAAAAGTAGCCGCTATGCAGAAAGGCTTAAGTATGGTAAGCAAAAGTTTCCCTTCTGAGATCCCAAGAAAATGCATTGATGGAATTATTATTTATACATTTTGATGGTCTACAGACATGATTCCCGAACAGATTGTGAAAACATTGCCGCTCTTGTTACTTATCGCTGACTGTAACTAGCCCACCAATAACCAGATTCCTCCCTCTACTATTCAGCAGACTGGGTTGAGTCAAACGACTTAGTCCAGGACAAAGGCAATTGGAGTTTTCACAAGGCTTCATCTTAGTTGTGTCTGCCAATGGACATGTGTGTCATCCTCACAGGTAACATTAAGCATTATTTAGCCATGTTATAAGCATGATAGACCTACACTGTCTCTCCATTGCACACATTATTTGAGAAAGAGGAATATAAATTGAGCAGTCAGTAATGTCGTGACGGAGGACAACTTTGTCAGCAACCCCTGCAGAAGTGAGTGCTATGAATTGGTTAGGAGGCCGTTATGGCACAAAAAAGACAGACCATGGCCGATATGAAGAAGTTAAAAATATGGGAAAATTGCAAGAGTGTCACAAAACACTGGTCATTAGTAAGTACAGGTGGCCGGTATAGAGAGGTGACTGTTCAAGCTGGTGGGACTGTACAAGAGACCTGATTAAAATGGCTCAATGAGGGAATGTTGAAATAGCCCTTTGCCTTATGTTGGTTAAAAGAGGAAACATAAAATCGGTTCAGCGTCTATGGCCTTTCTATTGTAAAAACAGCAGAAAATATTACAAAAAACCCTTACCTCTTCATCTCCTTCCTTCATTGTGTATGTGGCTACCTTGAATGAACTCAGATATTCATTCATGGCCATTTCCTTTTCTTCCTGACCTGCCTGTGTGCGGTCCAACAATTTCCTGATGGCTGAATCATCGTACACAATACGATCTTCAGTACCTAACAAACATGATCATTGAAAAAGAGAATTATTCGAATCTATGGGATCAGGAAGTTTAAGATGGTGTAGCTTATTCATTAAAACCTTGAATTATTTCCTTTAAAAACAAGAGACCAATGATTTATAGATTATATCACTCATAAATATACAATCAATTAAAAACTGGTCCCAGCAGGCCTTTAAGATCATGTACCACTTATTTGACGAGGTAAAGACATATATATTAGTACTTGGTAATAAATCAAGAAATGAACAGAATATATAAATGTATAAGCTAGAGCAAAATTTAATATATAACTTACCATCCTTTGGTTCTTCATCTTTGAAGAGTTCCTCAGTACCAAACTTGAGAATGTCATCCAATTCCTTTTTGCTCATAGCACCGCCTTTGTTGCCAAGGCCAGGCCTAACGACAAGATGCGTCAACATCATCTTACGCTTGGCCACCTGAGTAATACGTTCTTCAACAGAATTGCGAGTAACAAAGCGATAGATCATCACCTTGTTTGCTTGGCCTATACGATGAGCTCGGCTGAAAGCCTGTGATAAAAGTAAGGGTCACATTATTTTCATAGAATTCATTTGAAAATATGATTAAGTCAACAAAATGCAGATAATGTAATAAAATAACTATAAACTTTGCAATACATTAAAAATAGCACGCTCAAATTTCCCTCAACCATTCTCCATCCCCTGAAAAAATTCTAGACGAGACACCCCTAAGGGCTGAACGCCTTTTCTTCTTATCAGAAAATATTCCTTGGCATTGTCCGACAGCCAGGTGCTAACTTGTGTACACTCTAAACCATGTTTTGATTACATACGTACTAGGGAATTGGGGGAGGCAGGGGGTATATCAGGACCAGAAGGTAGCAGTGGAACGTAACCTGTTGGACTATGATTGCAAGCACAATAGAAGAGTGTGAAGTCGAGGGTGCGATTGTCGTCTGAGTTTTGGCAAGGGTAGATTGGCAGCAAGTGTTTGAGAAAGAGAGAGAGTGTGTGTACTTATTGGAGTGTGTTTTTGTGTGTGTGTGTGTGTGTATGAGAGAGAGAGAGAGAGAGAGAGAGAGAGAGAGAGAGAGAGAGAAACTTAGTCTTGCGAAGACCAGATAAAGACCAGATACATGTAATTAGAATAATAATAGCTCAACAAGATGCAAGGACTGTCAGCTGCTCTTTGTTCATTGTGTATGTGTACACATTTATGCATTAAGTATGTATGTGGACCTCGACCGAGTACCGTGCTTATAGCTGACTAGTACTGTACCTCAAAAGTAACCCCTACCTGAATGTCGTTGTGAGGATTCCAATCTGAATCATAAATGATAACGGTGTCAGCTGTGGCCAGGTTAATACCAAGACCACCAGCCCTGGTGGAGAGAAGGAAGCAAAAAGCAGGTGCTTCTTTGGCTGGAAATAAATTTAAAGTCAAAATGAAGAATGCGGAAAAAGAAACATTATCACATTTCATAAGATGATGTTAACACTTTGCTTGCCAATGGTTTGGAGAGAAAATGTAAAAAAAAAAAAAAGAAAGTGAAAGAGAGGAGAGGAGAAAGAATACAAAAAAGATGTAAAACATATACAATTTTCAAATTGATAAAATGTATACAGGACAATTATTTTTCTCTAAGAATTTTTGTTAAATAATCAATACAAATTTGCAACTTTATGCCCACAAATTCAGAATATCCATTCAGTGCTGGAATTGTTAAAAAAGCAAGGCTTTGCAACATGTTTTCATGAACACCAATGCCTTCTATTATAGAGTCAAACTTTTACAATGTCACATATTTTTAATTTCCATAAAATATGAATAAAAATAGGACTTACAATTAAATCTGTCGATAGCATCCTGTCTCTGACTGCCAGTAACTCCTCCATCAATTCTTTCGTACCGGTAGTTCTCTGCTTCTAAAAAGTCTTCAAGCAAGTCTAACATTTTGGTCATCTGAAAATATATTTGCTTATTTGTAAGGAATTGAAGTGATTTGAAAACAATATATATTTATTGTTTCAAAAAATATAAAGGATAAAAATCACAAATCCTTTATAAACTAAATCCTTATTGTGAGCAGAAGATAATGATAAATCAAAAAGTCAAATAATCACCTGGGAAAAGATAAGGACCCTGTGTTCTGTAGAATAAAGTTCTCTCATCATCTTAGTCAGCAGTTCCAGTTTACCACATGCCTTTATTAAAGAGTTTCCTTCAAATGCATTGTTAGCAACCCTCGGGGCTTCCTATTGAAACAAAACGAATCAAAGCATAAATAAAAGGTATATATTCTTTTCTCAAATAAATTTTGGTAAATACGAAATGCTACTAGAGGAGAAATTTCCAACAGATGCGACATTATCACGATTTTAAAAGGGTATGACAGAGATGAAAATTGGTCCTGATTGGAAATATCAATAGGCTAACAGCGCCATTCTAAAAGTTGTAATTCCCTATTGCCAATGTGGCAGAACGGTTAAACCGTTGGAATCGCATATGAAAGGTCTCTGTGGAGACACCGTGGTTAACTCTTGGGCAAGGCTATTTACACGAATTGTCTACATTTGCGACGCTGTCGGCTGACTCTCGGTAAGTGGAATTAAAATTATTTTTTTTATTTTAATTTTGAAAGATTTGCATACACACCCTTACATTTCTGGGTTATAGAATAATTGATGAGAAAAATAATTCCCTTATTCTAAGATGATATAACCATGATATCAAAGTAGTGGAAAGGAAACATTTCAATACAACAAAAAATAGAAATAAATAAAATAAAATATGTTTAACAAAAATCCTACTAAACAGACACACACACACACACACACACACAAAGCCGAACATAAAGCTAAATCACCTGGGCAGCAACAGGAAAGAGATACGGGTGATTACAACACTTCTTGAGATCCATCATAATGTTCAGCAAAGAAGTCTGGTTACTGCCTCCTTTAATATTCAAAGCCTCATAATTCCTGGCCAAAATGTACTTATAGTATTTTCTGTGAGGACAGAACATCAAGAAATGCTAATGAATAAAAATTATTTGAGAAACTAGAACACGGACAGTGTAAACTAATAACTGCCAATTTTTTTCCAAATATTAAGTAGGAATGCCTATCAAGTGGAGAAGAAGCTAACCATATTTATCAGCAGGTGTATAACAGTTCTGCCAGGAAAGGATCACTGTATACTATAGTGCCAATCCAAATTTCTGAGTGATTTAAATTTGAGGCGATAGCTGCCAACTTTAGAGAAACCAAATAGCACTTTCAGTGTGGCCTAATGCTACATCTATTTTCCCAAGAAGAAGAAAACTTGTAACAATGAATAGAAAAATCAGTTTTCCTAAAATTGTAGCAGTTTTAACTGCATTATAGCTGTTTCAAGCCTCTGTTATAGGGAGGATACATTTTACATATGATTTCCCAATTCTTTTTTTAATATTTTTATTGGTCAAATCATGTTTAGTATGATTTTATCCTATCAGTTGGCAGCTATGTGAGCTCAAAATAGAGGGTTGAATTGTAGAATTGTTGAAAAAAAGGAGCAGTTGAAACAACTATCATTATTTGATTTGCTTTTGAAAGAGAATGGGTTAAAATTAGAACTGTGTACTTTGGCATCAGACTAAGCACAGTATTGCAGGAAAATTTGGAAGCAAGACAAGCTATAACACGTTTCTATATTAAGTAAAATAACTTTCCCAATTTAAACAATTCCCAAATCATGCTTCAAGTCTTCGCACAATAAGCATTGTAAATTTAAAGAGAAACAACTAAAATATAATTTCTATGAGATAGAATCATGTGAGAAGATAGAGATTCTCTTATAAACAGTGACATATGAGTATTTCTAAAATCTTTGGCACCACTTACTTCTGCAAAGCACTGAGTTCAACTCTAACAATAAATTCTGATTTGGATGGCATGCCCTTTAGCACATCTGCCTTGAGTCGACGCAACAGATGAGGACCAAGCATCGCATGAAGCTTTTTGACCTGGTCTTCCTTGGAAATGTCAGCAAATTCATCTAAAAAGCCCTGAAGGTCACTAAAGATTGAGGGAAATGTGTCATTTAATAACAAGTATAATCAATTAATAGTATATCCTAACAATCCTAGTCCTAAGCTAACAAGTAGTAAATCTATAATATAACCAACAATATCTGATTTATTTTTAGTTTGTTTTGTTATCCCAATCATTATTTTATCAGGCATTTAGATTTTTTTTTTTAAAATAAAAAGGAACAAAAATTCTGATTATAAATGAAATTAACTCACTTGAAATTTTCAGGGGTAAGGAAGTTGAGGAGATGGAAAAGCTCTTCCAAGTTGTTCTGAAGGGGAGTGCCAGTCAGGAGCAACTTGTAGCCAAGTTTGTAGTTACTCAAAATGCGAAAGAACTGCGGAAAAAAAAAGTTTTTTTGTTGTTTTTTTTAACTCATAAAGACCTTTTTCACAACTGAATCTTTAGTAAAATTCAGCATGTAAAAATATAAACATCAAAAGTGTAACTTCTGATTATGACATTGAAAAAACGTTTGAAAAAGTGAAAAAAAGACTGGAGATGAAATGAAAGAGATGAATTGCATCAGTATTTATAATATATTTATGATAAATCAAATTTCTACTGCTGCAACATATCGTTAGACAAATATTGAATTCTTATTCATATACACATCAGGACAGAAACGACATTCCAGTCGAGTGGTAATTCGCCTTACCTTTGACTGGTTATTCTTTAATCTATGGGCCTCATCAACAACCAGGACAGCCCAGTCCACAGAACCCAAACAGGCAGTGTCTATGCTGATCAATTCATAGGAGGTCAACAAGACATGGAACTTAACACTACAACCCTGTTTTAGACGAGATACCTTGGATCCTCCACGGATGGCATTATCATCAAAAGAAAACTCATGCTCCCTGTTTGGACATAATATATTAAGAGTTTAAGTCTCCAAAAGAATATCTACATGCATGAATGAAAATAAATATCTATATCCAAAACCAGATCTTATTTCCATATCTAGATCTTGATCTGCATTTTAGAACTAGAATCTAGGTCTAGCTCTTGAGATTTGGGAATCAAGGACTGTAAGATCACAAGATCCCTTCATAATTAGAACCTTTTTTTTTTTTTTTTGCTGAGAGTATTACAACCAAATTATTTTCATCATAATTGTTACTAAATTCCCCAATGACTTTTGGGCTCTCTACATATTTATAATAACATGTCAAATCACTTGTGGCCTAAAACCTTGATTATAATAGTTTAATAAGCAGCACTATGAAATATGGAAAGCACTTCTAAAATCAATTGAATCAAGAATGATATGGAGTTAAAGACTCACCTAATGACAGTTCTGGAATCCTTGTCTCCTATGTACGTGACTACATAAAGATCTGGAGCCCAAAATTCAAACTCTCTTTCCCAGTTGATGATGGTAGACAGAGGTGCGCTTACCAAGAAAGGACCTTTACAGTGACCCTGGAATGCACAGGAACAATACATTGAGAATAATCATCTTTCACCACATTGAGAACAATCATCTTTCACAATTTAATCAAACAATTTCAGAAGAAGAAAGAAATCCAGTCGTGTACAACTTTCACTCTTTTTTTCCTGCCTCAACTTTAGTTTATAGAGATATAGATCTAGGTCATCATCTGGTAGTAAATAACAGTAAAAGGAAATAAAAAGAATAAAATTGTGGTTACACTACCATAATGATCCAGATGATTACTCACCTCTTTATAAAGTGAATAGAGAAATGAAATGGTTTGTATCGTCTTGCCAAGCCCCATCTCATCAGCCAAAATGGTGTCAGTGTTATTACACCAGGAGTAGCGCAGCCAATTGAGCCCATCTAATTGATAAGGATGAAGATTTCCACCAGTCTGGTCCAGGTAAAGAGGTTGTTTCTCCAACTGTTTCCTTAGCTGTGGAGTATCAAGAACAAAAAATTTGGAAAATAAGACAAAGAGATGACAGATTTTAAAACATACTCAAATTCATGACATATAATCATAGAGCCAAAACACAAATCTGGATAAAGTTAAAGTCTCATAGCAAACTAGCTTTGACAGTACATGAATTACTAACACTACAATTATGAATAAAGGGTACAATTACACTCACATCAGTAGTAGGATAGGCTGGTGGCATTTTGGAAAGAATTTCCTCATCAAGTTCCCGTTTTTCTTTACGTGACTTGCTTTTGCTCTTTTTTCCTGACCTCTTAGGTGGAGGATCATCTTGACCATACATAACAAGCCTTAAAAAAAATAAAAATAAATATATATAGAGAGAGTGGTTGGCAGGTCTGCGCTTACTCCAACTGCAGACAACTGAGGCTCTAAGGTCGCTGAATAGCTGAAAATTTTCCCAACCGCGGATAATTCTGAGCCCTGATATATCACGTAGCAAATATATATGTTATCATTGTCTGTAGGTAAACATTTGGGCTAGCAAGAAGGTAGGTCACTGTATAATTCCTGGTAGGGCATTATGTTGGGTATACAAGAGAATCTATACACATTTTCCTTTCATATTCAGGCATAAAATGAATGCCCACCTAGCTTTAGTCAGATCTTGTATCCTACAAAGAGTACATTTTATTTGTACAAAGATGAATTAAACAACAAAAGGCATGATAAGATGATCCCGTATAAGATCTAATAAGAAAGAAAAAAAAAGGCAGTTAGCCTTTAATTTTAGAAAAAGTTGAGATGCTAATATTAGATCATTTATCCCTGTAACTATATTGACTTCATGTAATTATTAAAATACCTAAGATTTCTGTAGTCTTCTGTATTCTTTTGGATATCAGCAATATCAGCATCTTCTTTCTCCCAAGTGGCCTGGTCATAAGGCAAATCCCTCCACTTGACAAGATAGTATGCTCCCTTCTCAGTATCCCTGGGATGAAAGCAAACATAGAAATGAGGAGACTTATCTACACTAAGAAGTTATGGGACAGGTCATGAACAATAATCAGGTCAGTAACTCTCAATATCTCCATTCAAAAACTTCTTTCCACTGTGATCCATGTGCACATATAGTGTTCATTTTGACATCATAGAAATAAATTTGATATGGGAAGTAACAGAAGTGACATATCATCAATTATTTAAGAAGCATTTAAAATGGGTGTTAACTCTTTATAAGAGCTGCTTGTTATTTCCTTTTCAACATGTAAAACTTGTAAAAATTCATTATACAATTATAAGGGTGACTCCATTAAATTTGCCAACTCTAAATCAATACTAAATTTTTCATTTATCGACACTGACAACAGTTAAAGAAATGCCATAATTACATGTGATTTATGATGCGGTGAATATTGAGCCATTCTGGACGAACACCATATCGATAAAACCTTTCCTCCAAGTTATGAGGATCCTCCTCCTTCATTTTATCCCGGTAGCTACTCCCATCTTCCAAAGGTGGTGGTTCATCCATGTCAACCCGCCGAATATAGTTTCTGTACAAGGCAGGGTGGTAGACATCAAGCTGAGGGAACAAATGGTAGGACACATTTATGGAAAGAATTCAAGGGGTTAGCACAATGGGCTCTTGCAATAATTTAGCTTACTCCCTACAAATAACTAACCAAAAACGTAATTTTGCTGAGTTTGATATAAATAAAAAAATGTTTACCCCACCCTAAGATGGTGAAAATTATCGATGACTTAGGGAAACTTAAAGCCAAGTAAATCAAAGTCAGGTGGATAAATGTAAAACGTAAAGATGGTATTTTAAGGGAACTAAGCAACTAAGAAAAGTGATTTTTTAAATTTTCTAATCTATAGAATAAAATTACCTGAAGCTCTGAAACCCAGGAGCAATGCCAGTAGGACATGTCATGCCATTTGATGAAAAACTCACGGAGAGGTTTCTATATGGGAATAAAAAATTATGTAACATTGACTTTGGTTTGCACATTGGTTTGGACATTGGTTTGCAATGGTTTTACAACCACAAAAAATAAAATAATAATAATAAAAAAATCTAGTTGATAAGAAATGAATGCGAAATAAAACACAATTCACTTACATCGTGTAATCCCTATGAGATTCTAAGAGGAATTCATAAGTAAAACTATAGTGCCTTAATACCAAAATATTCTTTGCAAGTTATTACAGTTGATGGATTGTTGTTAAGACATTTTTCTTAAAATTCCTTACTAAAGTTTGCTTTTTAGGAGGCTCATGATGAGTGTGGTCCAACTCATCTTCTGTTTTTGGTGGTTCACACCATCTCCATGTAAGGATTTTCTTTACTTTTCCTTTTAATGGTTTGCACTGTAAAATAATATAAAAATCAGGAGTCGATTAACTGAGGGGTTAATTAATTGAGAGAGAGAGAGAGAGAGAGAGAGAGAGAGAGAGAGAGAGAGAGAGAGAGAGAGAGAGAGAGAGAG
>JASKDV010175216.1:0-13188 GCA_032466395.1 Aegires albopunctatus | reverse complement strand
GAACAATGCCAATACGCACGCACACAAACAAACGGGCTCAAACAGGTGTGGAGACAGATTTACAGAAGAAATTCCTGAAAGAGGTGAGTTTTAAGAACAGATCGAAAAGCAGAATCAGTATCGGCTGCCCTGACAGAGAATATCTAATAATTCATAAAACAGTAATATCTAATAATTCAAACATTTTTATTTTTGTTTGGTGTATTGACAGTAATACCCAACCCGGTTGAGTTCTGTCAGTTTATTTGAAAAAGAAGAGGAAATGAAATGGACAATATGAACCATAACCAATCTCCTCCAGAGATCCCCAAAATGAAATCACATGCAGCTTTGAATATCATTTTGACAAAGTTTTAATCTTTGAAAAAAAAGAAAAAAAAATCTTCAACATCAAATTAAAGTTGAATGCAGAATGCCTGGTCTGCACAAAAATTCATGCTTTTCTGTAAAACAGTAATAATCACGCTGGACTGACAGCATGTTTTTATGTCTTACATCACATGCACTTTCAATTTGCTTCATTGATGCAAGAAAATTGTGGAAAAGGATACAAAGAATTACAGGGAGACTTTAGTTTATAAAGACAACAACAACAACAAGGAACATGCTATTTTGAAAGCATGCAGTACAGTTATACTATATATAGTATGGGTAACATTGACAGAAATTTGAAATGGATTTCACCTAATGATACAATTTCTTTATGTATGAATCATCACGTTGCAAGAAAGACACTTGACTCTGTTGCATTGTTCAGGGAGAAAAAGAATTGAATTACTCAGATACATAAAACAAGAGGCTAAAATACAAGCGTTAAGTATGTTATGATTAATAATAAACCATTACGTATCCAGAAATTTAAATGTAGTGTTCCATTCTAAAATCCCTCGCTGAAATTACTAGGTTCGCGTTTGGGAAAAAAGTAATAATCATATATTACCTAAGATATATTCATTGTAATAATGGATAATAAATATTCAAAATAAAACTAAAGGCTAAAATTAAACAGATTCAGTAGGCTACTTACCACCATTAAATATTGCATTTGAATATCCTTTTTATCTCCAGTTGACCTTCCATCTCCGTCAACACTTGGCCTTGCTTCTCCTTCAGGCACTTTGGTCACTCTAAAGCGGATGGCTGATCCTTCAGATTCCTTTGCCGTGTCTACTCCATCAACTCCAGCCCCCAATTTCTCAGCTGGTATGGCCTCCTCCTCCTGAAGAGGGGTGATAATCGTCGGTGCAGATGTCGGATCAAATGTTGAGGATGGATTGACTCGGTGGTTAAGACTCCACATGATCTGTTGGTCATGGCTGATGTGGACCAAGAGAATACGCTCCAATTCCAGGCGCTGTATTGATCCAAGAAGAATTTTGGAATCTGTGGAGTCATATAAAAAAAGAAGAAAAGGATACGTGGTTCAATGGACAATTCACTATATGGAATAATCAAAGCATTCACAGACCCTTCCTTTGATTATTTTATTTACTGCCTTTGTAGAATGATTATGGCCCATTTCCAGTGAGGTTCAGGGCTATATACCGTATTCTCTCTAATTGTCGCACCCGACGTGTGAAATTGAAAAAAGGGGGGCGACTATTAAAGATAAAAATTTGACAATTGCAACTTTCACACAAGGCAGGCAATAAGGCCTAAAA
The DNA here is from genome assembly GCA_032466395.1 of Aegires albopunctatus. Classification (NCBI taxonomy): domain Eukaryota; kingdom Metazoa; phylum Mollusca; class Gastropoda; order Nudibranchia; family Aegiretidae; genus Aegires; species Aegires albopunctatus. The sequence continues at coordinate 11,527 of JASKDV010175216.1, read as the reverse complement.
AGCATGACTAAGTAGTGTAAGCACAGGTGGCGAAAGAAGCCTACACACTAGCTTACTGACAAGTTAATAAACATAAAAAATTAACGAACGAAAACAAACAAGCAGGTGCGCTCAAAAACAGTAATTCAGGAGTGAAGACGTGTTGTGTTGTTTTTTTGGGGTCTTTTTGTTAATCTACTGAACTGAGTTTTATGGGAGGGGTGGGGGGGTATTAAGGAGGGTGCTACCAATGGAGAGATTACGGTAGGTGCCAATCATTTAATTAATCATCATTATTCATAAATTGTGAAATTTGTGACAACAGCAAAAAGGAATGGCAGTGCGATATTGCTGAAAAGAAAAAAAAATCATCAATAATAATGCTAATATGACAATGATGGAAGTCAACATTTTATTTTGTTAATGACTCACATAATGAAATTTTTTATGTCAGATGCTTATCCAATGAAATGTCCAATTACCTTTAGAATCCACCAGTGGATAAGACCTATGTTTGGTATTAAGTAGAAGATCTTGGAGTTCTTGATAACTAGCTCCAAAAGATATAAAGTGGACATCATGTATCATGAAATCCTCCACATAAAGAAGCCAAGCACTAAAAAAGGTTAAAATAAAAAAATACAAAATGCAATTACTAGATCTAGTTCAAAAATATTAACAATCTTTGCTTACATAATTCAACTGTCTGATTGACTATTAATCGAAAGGAGGAATTCACAAAGCTTAGCTTCTAATGCTAGATAAAAAGGGATATATACATAAATCGGTTACTTATTTCAAGTTAAACCCAGTCCACTATAACTGGAGATGTCAGATAGGAAAGATAATGATAATGGGAACAATACCAATGGTAAAATAATTGACCACAAGGCACAAGGCTTAGGATAGCTTTGTTAATTTATTTACTTCATACATTTTTTTTTTTACTTTTCCCTCAACTTATTTCTTTAACATACAATTCCATTAATTATCTTTTTATCCAAAAAAAAAAAAAGAAGATACAACTGAACTTGAATTATGACTATTATTTTCATCTCTATCTTTAAATTTATGAACATAATGAATGATGTTCTTTATCAAATTGTTCTGATGCATCATGCACTGATGAAATATAACCAGACAGCAGTACCATCAAAATCTTATTTATTTAGCTTAAATAGTGACCCAAAGGATTAAAGTCGGGGATTCAAGGCAATTTCTTACTTTGACTTGGCTGAAACAATATCAGGCAAATATGGCAATTTTTTCAACTTGATAATGCTGTCGTAGAAAGAAGGTTGAAGCATGTTGGCTACAGCATTTGCAATCAGGACAGATATCTGTGAGATGGGATAGGGATAATGAAGAATTTGAGATAATGTAATCCCTAAAAACAACAAAAGCAAATCTTTTTTTTATATTACCTCTTTCGCTATTGACATTGGAAATGCAAAAAGGTAAAGAAATATGCATTGCTACAGATGATCTGATAGTTGAAACCAACAGTAGGAGCAATGACATTAATAACAAATTTACCAACTTAGCAGTTTTTATGAAGAAGAAGGAAAGGAAGGAAGGATTACTAATTACCACAGCAGGCAAGACGTGACTAATCTGGCCTGTCACCTCAAACACAATCACAGCCGTGGAGATGGTACGCGTTACACTTCCTGAAAGACTGGCAGCACCTGTTGTGGAAAAACAATTGAAAACAGTTACACTCTCTCCCTCCCTCTCTCTCTCTCTCCCTCACACCTTTCTCTTTTAAATTTGTTTGGGGTTTTTTTGCAAGCAAAAATTAGGCTATGATTTGTACATTATATAATATTCCAAAATTTTCAAATCTAATAATCAAAAGCGAGACCTACCAACTACCGCATAGCCTCCTGGTACTATTTTCCGCACTATGTCACCTGACGGAATACCTGCAGGAAACCAGGCAGCCATACTTTCTCCTACAAGTCGACCAAATGCTGCACCTGTAGATGTTTAAGATGAGATAATCAGTCCTCACAGTTCAATGAAGAAACAAAGTCACAAGTACTATAGTTTTGAGATGTGGTTATCACCTTGAAAAAGCTCCTCTATTTCCATCACCACTTCTGTGACTACCGAAAGTTTACAAACAACTTTGAAATGTGATCATGTTTTTTCTATTGATACACATGCACTTAACAATCACTTTTTGCTTCGTATTAAATCATGTAGTATCTGAACAATAAAATAAAGGATCCATTAATTCTCTTCTGTATAATAATTTAACAAAGTTGCACACAAAACCCATAGCAAAACAATTAATTGATAAGTATTATTAAGTCCCTTTGTGCCACAAATAATGGAATACAATGGTATATTTACATCCTATCAGATAAAATAAAGTACAGTATCGTGAAACAAAGATGATTCCCAACAATAACAGACGAGACAGTTTAAGTGTAACGTTTTGGGTATAACCCTTCGTCAGACAATGAACCACAAGACGTAATAAACAACAGTGGCTTATCTTTATATCCTATCAGATGTAACTTACCGATGGTAAAAACTGGCACAAAGACACCAGCTGGAAGAGGCAAGGTGTTGGAAAAGACAGCCATCAAAAACTGCAAGATATAATCAAAGAGACATTAATTTTTAACCTTAAAAGAATATGTGCACCTTCTTTCTTATCACACTATACAAGCTTGAGCTTCTTTCGTTACTGGCATTCGTAGCATAGACCTGTTGAGCTACCTGCATGTTACTTTTGGCCATCCTGACAGAGATCTACTGTGACTTACAGTATTTGATATTTAAGCTCGATACGACGAAGGATTATAGGTGTGTTTTCTGTTTTTTGTTGATTTGATTTGTTGTTCACTCAATACTGATCTTTATGTTTATTTTGTTGTAAACGTAATTGTTTGTTGTTGTTTTTTTTTTGTTGCATTCAACCTTCTATTCATAGCCATATCATAATAGAATCAGTTTGCATTCCTGAAAGTCATACATCTCCATATTGTTTTGTTGGGACTTTTTCTTTTTCTTTCTATTTGACTGGTCTATTTTGATTCTATGCTCCAATAAAACTAAAAGGGATTTATAGATATCAATGCAGTATTGAATATCTTATTTTCTCTCATGATCTAACAATTTGAATTTGTATGCAATATCTTTGTTCCATCTCTTTACCTTATATGGGTTACAGTATATTTCAGGTATAGAAGGGGAAATAAAGAAAACCAACAAATATTCAAATTAAACCTACATTCATAATGATAAACAGAACCAGGGTCACATAGATGTTAGTGGATGGATGATTCCAGTGCTTTAACACGGTCACATCATCCAAGTCCTCCGCCTGGCCAATAGTCCAGGTAATGTTGCTAAATAGTTCACTGATGGCCACTTTGCCAGTCAGCTAAAATTTCATGCATTGCAGAAAGAAAAGAATTTCAGGATTAGGATGATATGGAATTTGCATAATTTGTTATACATATTATTCTCAGCTTAAGCTGAGCATATAGATTATTAAAAAGCTTTCTCGAGTTCTTTTTCATTATTAAGATTATTTCATTTTTAATGAATGGTCGACAAATATTTCATTTACAGAGATTAAACATGCTTTTAAGATTTTGCCATTTTGCCTTCAACTTTTTTCATGGTAATCAGATCCCCGTGATTTATCTTCGATCCCTTATAAATGTATTAGACTGAAGAAACCATTATTTGGAAAATTATAGTATTTTACACTGGAAAAAGCTCCATAAAAGGAAAAGTCAAAAATGTGGATTGGACTGTAAAATTAGTTTAAGCATTATAATTATGCAACTGTAATTAGGAAACTGTGATTGTACACCAATTTAAAATAACTTATTTCTCTGAAAATGAGCAAACAGTGTCAACAGGATTTTCTTTAATTTATTCTTCTCTGTAGCTAATGAAAAGAGCAAAGAGCCACGAATCAGTTACATGTATCAAATAATTCATCTTTCATGAGGAAATTCGAAGAACATAATCAAGATAATATAATAATCACATTTGTTTCAAAGTTACATCTAAAATTGAAGTAATATCTGAACACGTTTATCAAACAATAAATCTTTTTTTTAAAAATTAGAAAAAATAAATAGAAAGAAAAGAAATACCTTTATGATGTGCAAAAGTATGTTTCTATATAAGCAAATAAATAGACAATCAGCTATGTGGAAAATCAAATTTACTTACATTACCAACAAAATATTGGCCCAGACCAGGAGGAAAAGTCAGAGAAGAGATAACGAGTGTAATGATACTTGGATAGATAAAGCGACTGGAAGAAAGCAATAAACAATTAAATTCATAAAACATCTGCATTTGACATCAACAGTATAAAAATCCTATCAAGCGTTTTTTGTAAAGTGACCTAAATCAATTCATAAACAAAAATGTGATTTACATTAAATCATTTTTAAATATGGTATTTTCATCACCTTTATGTTAGAAAATAGGACATAAACCTTCTACAACAATCAATTAAATTATTTCATCATGAGAAATTCTTGCAAGGTGAAAAAGAAGAAAATGAAGTGATATTGCATAAGTGAAAAGTATTGATCATTATATTGGTTGAAAAGAAAAAAAGTTTCTTTTATTCACCAGATTGACTATATTATATTGCTAAAATGAAACAAGTAATTTATACACACTTCTTTTGTAAAAATCTAGACAGCCGCTTGCGTCTTCTGGTAAAGAGAATGACACTTCTATGGGTGAGAATAAAAAGGGCACCAAGGAATCCACAGGCCACTCTGTTGGATGAGAGAAAAGTCAATAATAACAAATTTATGTTATAGCAGGGTTGGCCAGATGGAGCTCATTGCAAGATCAGAGGTGGTGTATTGCATCCTTGTGATAGATAAATTATATACAATTTCTACCTGAAGTAGCCGAGTGTGTGGGGTAGGGGTATACAAGAGATTTATGGTGCATCTCAAATAGGTATGACAAAAACATGACGCACGGTATGTGAAAAGTTGGCCAACCCTATGCTATAGAGCAAGGGACAATTTTCTTCTTGTAATGTATTTAAAATGTAAACAGTTCTTGGTCAAGCACTGTTGATTAAAGAGTTTGGGTTCAACAAATTAAGTACCCTTGGTTTTTCACACAGATATGAATAGAAGTACTGAAATTTACCAATGTTGCGATTATTACTCCATTTATGAATTATTGCTATTTTGTGAGTTTTAGCAGACATTAGACATGGATTGGTGTATTGCGAAGTATTATATATGTATTGTATGAAGGGTCTGCATATACTCATGTTGTTGACAATATTACCTGATTTGTTTATTCATGCCATTGTAGAAGGTAAGGCTTGACATTTTATGGAAATAAATGTATCTATCTATCTTACTTTATCAATTAAAAATTTCAAGGAATAAGACAAAAGAGATGGAAGTATTAAAACTATTACCCTATGGCAGCAAATGCAAATAGTTCAAGGGCATCAAAAGGAAATGATGTGCGTAGATTTGTTTTAAACAATGCTGTCAAGGTTTCTGATGGATGAAATAAAATAATGAAAAATCATCACAAATAGGGATCAGAGGGAGAAAGTCAAGTGAATGGTAAAAGAGAGTCCTGAATTTACAACCCGCGTATCGTGCTTGATTTCATGTAGACTTTAGTTATCACTTTCATAGACCAACAGGCCTGAATATTTCTACTCAGTTTGAACATCATTTTCCACATCAATTACTAAAGGAAATGGAGAAAATTTACATATGTATCCAAACAAAAGGTAATCAAGCTTATGTTATATCCATTTTGAACTTATTTTCGTTTCAAAACCCAGCAAAAACTAATATCACTTTAGCCTAGGCCCAGTTTTTTCTCCTCTAGAAGTTGCCATTTAACGGGTTAATTATGGATTTTCAAAAACTTTATTATAATAACAATTTCATATTATTATTTCAAAGACATTAAATTCTATTATCACCTTCATCTTTGAACCAAAATGCCATGAGACGGAACATGACTGCTCCACATACAGCTGAAAAGAATCCCCTCCAGTAATTTCTGACAGCAAAATAGGTGGCTGTTACTTCAATACTGAATAAAACTCCTGAAACAAATAGAGGGATGTAGAAATAAGTCACAGTTAAAAAAAAAAACATTGATTACAAAATATATACATATTATATTTCCATTAACAATTTAAATTTTGCATGTCAAATATACCACTAAAATCTGCAACTTTGTTGACTAACTTCATACTGGCAATTGGTAATGTTGAGCAAGGCATACTTTGAGGATGAGTCCAACTTTGCAAAGAAAAAACTTCATTGGTTTAACTTCTGGCTGTTCTTCCTCTTTAAAATTTCATATTTTAATAACCATTATCTACTCACCTCCAATAGGAGCGGCAAATGTTCCAGCAACACCAACCGAACAAGCAGCAGCAAGCATTTCTGTTCGCCTTGATTCGTTCTGTGAAGGTAGTTTATTTCAATCTTAGCTTCAAGATAGAGAAAACTAAAATTGATTCATACTATTAGAAGGGGATAATACTAGAAAATTAAAAAGCCCTCTGACAAAAGTAAGAGAGATATATCAGGCAAATACTTCAGTCTCGCTTCAATCGTAGCCAGCATTTTTATTTGAAACCATTTTAAGAGAACCACTCTACAATCGCCAACCAGATAAGATGGAAAAATGTAACCAAAGCACTAAATGACATTTTATCTTGTACAATAAAATTATCAGCTCATTTTTTCCCCCACAAAGTAAATAAAAACTAACAAATAACCATAGTATTGTGAATTAAAACAAATAAAAAAGATTGACATGTCTTCTTCGTGTCAACTTTTTCAGTTGTGAGCACATTTTTTGCTTTAGTCTATCTTAATTTCCATTGCAGAGTGAAAATTAAATTCCCTACTTTATATTTGTCTTTTTGTTTCTTTCTGATCATTTTTATCTTTGCATTTTACGTCTACATTCACCCGATGTTTATTGGCTGCGGATGTATTATTCATAAACTGTGATGTCTATCACTGTTAATAAGTGTAAAGCACATGGATATGCGCTCTATAAATATAAATTATGCTATTTATTATTACTATCATTAAATCTAGAAACAAACCTCATAAATTCCCCTGAAAGACCTGACTGCTTTACTCAATAACGTGGCAACTATACTGGCAATGTGGACGAAGGGACCCTGGAAGTTAGAATGATCGAGTAAAATCAAATCGGGTAAAGCAAAAAAGGGATCCATAGAAAGCAATGTAGAGTACACAATGAAATCAACGGTACAAAGTTGTTCTAAAAGAATAAAGAGTTTCCTAAAACAAAAATTAAAAAATCCAATTGAATGATCATGAAAATTTTGGTTTTACAGCCTCATAACAAAATTCAAGAGTAAATGAGCAGGATTTGATGTTATGTTTCATATTTGTTTGTTGTTATGTTTCATATTGGTTTGATGTTATGTTTCATATTTGTTTGATGTTATGGTTCATATTTGTTTGATGTTATGTTTCATATTGGTTTGATGTTATGTTTCATATTGGTTCATGGAGGTTCCTTTTTCTTTATTCATCTTAGCCCAAGAAAAGTTTGCAAATTCCTGGCTGTACAATGCCTCAGCGTGAGCGAGGCCTTCACTCACAAAAAAAATTCTAGGTCACAAAGTGTGTAGAACCAAGAGCTTCTCTTGGGTTAAGGAGTTAGATCTAGTCTTATTCAAAGGAAGTGGTGGTTTTACAAATATTTTCTTATAATTCTAACAAAGCTCTACTTCATGCCTTTTGACAAATACACAATAGACTTAGTGACCAGAAGTGTATTCTTAAATTAATCCTTAATAATACTTTTATTATTACTTTCTGGTTGTCTTTAAGCCCCACCATACCTCCTTTCCAAATGGCAAAGTACTTCCGAGGGAGGAGCAGAGACCAATGACTTTAGCTACCAATGTTCTAAAAGTCAAGTATTCCTTAAGAACAACCCCTCGTAATATTGTCTTCATTTCAGGAATGCCTGAGCCTGTCATAAAGACAAAAAAAAGTTTAAAACCAAATTTATGGTGCATGGTAAACAACTGAATACATAATTTCCTTCACAATGACTTGAAGGGGACAAAAAATAAAAACAGAATTATTTTGATGATTTTTTATTTCGATATGTGCTACCCTATGATGATTTTTCATAATCAACAACAAGCTTTACAAATGGGTTCTGTTGTTACTATTATTATTATTGTTAATCAACCACCAAAATTATTTTTTTTTCTAAATCAATCATTTATTTTCCTCTATCTCATTTCTATGTACCTTAATTCTGTTATGATAAATGTCCAACAATCCACAATACTAAGATGCCTTTTGATGTATGGTGTAAAAATAAAATTCCTTTATAATTTGGTATTCCTTACCGATAGCTTGTGGAGAAACTAAATGTGTGAAGCCCACAGCAAAAAGTATAAACAGGAGACTATATGACACCCAGGCAAAATACTGCAAGACCAAAGAAAAAGATAATTCCTCGTACAGCCAGAATTTTGCTGAAAAAGAGATTAAATTTAAAAAATGACAGATGAATAAAAATACAAATTCAGTCCTTATATACAACTATCATAGAGATGATAATCCAGGTTCATAGAAAGTGAACAGAAAAAGAAATAGCAAAAGTAAAAGAAAGCAGTAGAAAGTAAAACATCTCATAATATACTGTATCCAATTACAATAAATTAATTGAAGTTACACAAATCTCAAATGGTGTAAATTTAAGACCCTGTGTACATTTTAAAAGAATTGATGCAATTATAGAAATAAATCATAAGATATTGGTTTAATTATTACATAAAAACTCACAACTAAACTACCTTCTTGACATTTTTCTATGATGAAATCCATAGCAAAACTGAGGATGGCCATCAAAATTCCAAGGATAGACAAGAAAATCCAGTCTTCTCCAACTTTAAGGAAAACAGTATCTCTTACATCTGCACATCTTCCTATACAATTCAATTGAAAGCATAGAAAATGCTCGTCATTCCATATATCACAGGGTAATTCATTTCTTCTATTTTCAAAAACATATATAAATAATTAAATCATTCCAAAAATGCTTACACACCTTTAAAGTCTGCTTTAGTTGTTTAACCTTTCTTCTATATGTGTAAAGTAATGTCTTGTTCATGCATGCAGTTTAAAGTGATAATCAATTATATCTTCTTTCATTGTTACTAAATTATTATCAGCATTATCAAATACCTAAGAACTGATAACTTCAATCATAAATTTCTAAAATCCACTAAAGTCCTAGATGAGTGGATTCTTGCAGTTTGTTAAAAAGTTTCATTTTAGTGCATACTGGAAAGATCTTTTACTGTATTTACTTTGTATTTTCTTCCTGTCTAAATGGGTTAAGAGAGATTATAATAAGGAATCAGTATCAGTATGTGAGCAAAATAAAATCTTCTACCAGTGGGCAAAAGCTGACTACAACTCAGCTTTACCACCTAGCCATGCTTTGAAACTACATATTTCGGTTTCTGCTAGGATTTCATACTTACTCCAAAAGTCAAAAATCCTTTGGTATTTTCGAGGCCTAGAGAACTGAAACTGTCCTGTATCTGCGATGGGAACATCACGGGATGCTTGAAACTTGGCAAAAGAACTAAGCTCCTTTGTATACTTTCCATATAGCTTTTGAAGATAAAAATGAAAACCATGATGATAAATTATAGAATAGATAATTGTATATTAATTATATATATGATCAAGGGAAGAATTGTTTCAATATAATCTTTTTTAAATATCATTAGCAGGGAAAAATAGTTCAAATTCCTAAGATACACACTTAAAGTGAAATTATATTATTCCTACCTTATATCAGTTTATATCCTCATAGAGACACTTGGATACATTCATAGGCAAAAAAAGTATATTAAATTCTGGATTTTGAATGAATGAATGAAATCTAAATCCAGCTTTTGAAATTATTCATTACAAAAAGATTTGATGGCAACCAGAAATATATTGAAAAGGCCCAGGCAATCCATTATGGCAGCCCAAGACATCAATTATAATCTTGAAGTGACAGACTCTTTTAGTTTTAGTTTTGAATCACGACAATTAGGCTAATCAAACTCTTCTTCAAGAAAAAATCAGACAATATCAATATCGGAGCGTTTAGAATCTAGATTAATATTTTAAGTAGGCCTAGTGTCAACTGCACCAGCGCTTAGCACTTGTCTAGATGGATAATCTGCAAAAAAGGCTTATTTTAACAGCCCATCAAAGCAGATGTTGGGATACAGTAGAGATGAAGGCAAAATTCACTGAAAAAATACATTTATAACTAGATTTCTATCTAGATCTAGAATCTAGATTATATTTAGATCTAGATCTATAGTGAATATGTACCCCCAGTGACACAGAGTAGGCCTACATCCAGTAACACAGAGCCACAAGATCCAATGTAAAAACTCCATTCCCGCTTTGAAAAGTGAACGATTTCAAGAGAAAACATGATTTGTTCCATAACATTCACATAATTAGACTTAATGAAAATTTATGAGCTGAAAATCAGGCTTTGTGTTAGTGGATGATGTAGGCTACTGTGTCACTGGGGGTACTAGATCTAGATAGATCGGCATAATCCCACTTTAGCACCGACGGATGGTATCGAATATAATATGATAAATTTTATGTACGACGATACCAAACTCCCCAGCTGACGACGATACATCACTCAGCCATGGTCTTCCCAGCTCACTCGCCTCATCATACTCTACTCCTCCCCTCTCTCGATTTGCTTGCGGTGCTAGTCGTCGTGCCTACTCTGCTACTGCTAGCAGTGCTAATAGTATTGCGATAGCCTATTTCTTCACGAAACCCCATCTTCCCCTATCATCTATGTTATTTTTCTCACTTTCTGTCTCTATAGATTGTCCATTTCGATTTTCATGATGCTTCTAATACCAATATAATTAGGCTGCTTATGCCTGAAACGAATGAAATGGTACCTGTAATTGGTCCTTAACAACAGGCGGGGATGTTTTTAAACGGGAAATTCTTGAAACAATTGAAACGGGTAAATTTAGGGGGAAACGCGGGTGTTGACTCTGACGATGATTTTCAATAAAGGACATGTGTCATTTCATCTTGATTATTTATGTCTGAATTATACCACGAAAGTTAAATGTCTTGTTTTTTGCAGAGGGAGGGGGGGTTTCTGGGGGGTTGCCCCCCTGGTAATTGGAAGAAGGGGCAGTTGTTAATTGGAAGAAGGGGTAATGTTTGTATTGTGATGGGATACCACTCAATTGCCGTATTACTACTATTACGACGACAATTTTGTCCTTTCATCTTGTTGCAGGGGGAGGGGGGTTTCAATTTTGTAGACCCTAGATCTATGATATATCATACATTAAAAAACAAAGTATCCGTATCGCTTTCATTCATGATTCATGCGCTCCGAATTAGCACCGCCGCCCTATCTTGTCCATTCTTCTATGCGAGGAAGAAACGCTGGAAGAAAGGAGAGGGGAGGATGGAGGTTTTACTTGCGTCATGTA
>JASKDV010175205.1:0-13190 GCA_032466395.1 Aegires albopunctatus | reverse complement strand
GAGAGACAGAGAGAGAGAGAGAGAGAGAGAGAGAGAGAGAGAGAGAGAGAGAGAGAGAGAGAGAGAGAGAGAGAGGTTTTAATGAAGTGTATTGATCTGCACATATTTTACAAGCTAAGCTGTAGCGGGGCAGCTGGTAAAATATATGACAAATAGCAAAACCCCAAAGAGGATATGGAAGGTTTATACTAGATTTCAAGGAAAAATTTGAATGGCTCGGAAATAAAATGAAAGGCTGTGAGTTCACCTCTTTTAAATAATCCAACCCTTCGTGTATGGCTGACATTATTTCTTCGAGAGCAAGATAGGGAACAAAATCTGCGTGAGTTACTAAACATTGAGGCAGGAGCAACTTTTTGACACACTTCACATTTCAATAATTTTTGCAGGGAAGAGTCATTTTCTTTCTGGTCTTGATTTTCAGGTAAATTATCACCACGCTGTGAGGTGGATAAATGAGCTTGGAAGGGAAAAGAAATGGATTACATATTATTATAAAGAATAATTCCAGACTCTAGACTGACTGTTTTTTGTGGCTTGTGCCATGCAAGTAAATTTTGAATTAAAAAATTTTGAGTGTCAGTGCCAAAAGTTTTTTTTAATGCCTTTTTTGTTTTAAGGGAGACTAGGGACACTTTTGGATGAATATCTGATTCTAACCATAAATATGTAAAATATGCTATAAAAACAATGTATGGATAAGAGAAAGGGAAAAAGCAGGTGTAAATTAGGCATCAGGGTACTCCTTTTTACTATTTCAGCCAAAAATTGATTTTATGGGGGCAAAATGAATACATCTGGTGTCACAAATTGAGAAACACCTTTAAGAGCTAGAATCATTTCCTTTCACTCCTGCACAGCCAGGCATATAGCCTACGTCCTCCAAAGAGCTTTTTTTCTCTGAAGTCTCAAATGAAATTAAAAACCTCACAGATTCCTGAAATCCATAACAAATTGGCTAAGCAGAGTGACACAACAGGAATTTTTTTAAAGATAAACCGAAAACCTCTTTGGAGGATGTAGATACATTACCTAGCCATACGTGTGCCAAAATGAACACAATTACATTGAATGGTTGATGAAATATCTGTGCCACAAGAACATGACTCCCTTAAAAAATCCATAACAGAGAAAAACGACAAAATACACTTTTATCGAAATATTGCGTTCAACCCTTTGCCTTTGAAGTGTTCTTTAGTGGGTGACATAAATCAAAAGTTTTAGAATGCGTTTTTCAAATGGAGCCAAAAGGCCAAGTATGTAAGTTTTTAAAGAAAATTCATGAAAATTTTATTTCAGATGTCGTAGTGTCCCTTAAAATCTAATCACATGATTGTCATGTAGGCAAAGTTAGACAGTTAGAGCATCCCATTAATTCAAAGTAAATTATATGTGTTGCATTGCTACAGTAATTTAATGTCACCACAATAGAATAAATCAATTCTAGTTCTAGAGAGTGATTTACCGTCCACTTGACTGAAAAGGGTGGGAGGTTCCTCATCATAACTAGTGCCTTCCTCCTCTGACTCTTTACCAATGCATTGGTTGGGCTTTGGTGGAATGAATTCTTGTAGCAAAGATGACTGCTGTACCTATAAAAGAAAATAATTTACTCAAAATTAAAGGAAACCAGAAGAGAATAAAATGTTCAATTTGAAAATGGCTAAAACCAACAGAAAAACAATAATTTGTTTTAAAAAATGTATTTGCAATCTAGTACTTATATGACATCACAGGGATGAAAATGCACGAAGTCGTTGATAAGACCAACAACCAAGAAGAATGGCGGAAGGTTGTCAACAACGTTGCAGCGACCATCGAAAGTGACTTATATGACAGGAAATCAAAACGTATGTGAACTGCATACATCCTCCTATTAAAATAAGATTGATAACTATCCTTACCCACCAAACTATATTTAGGAGATGAGTAGATTATCTAAAATAATAACACAGGAACCAAAAAAACAACTTTATTCTCCATGAAAATATGAATCCTTTAAATAAGACAATTACTTCAATAACTTACTGGAAAAGGTTCAAGACCTTCTTTAATAACAAAGCCTTCTATGTAATGAGTCAAAATTTGGGGCTTTACTATAGCCCTCTGCTTTTCTACAACCGGAGGAATGGGGGAAGGCTCCACCGCTGAAATCGGTTTTGCCTCTTTGATGATAGTGGTCAAACCTGCAGCCTCCATAGCTGCAGTGATGCTAGGCCCTTGTTTTTTCATCAAATCTGGCATTGATGGCTTCTCCTCAATAACCATGTCATCCACAATGGTCAATTTTCTGTCTGGAGATTGAAGAGCTTCTAGATCAGTAGCAGAGGTGGGCAACTTCAAATCTTTTGGGGATTTCTCCTTTCCATGAGAATTTGTGTCCTTGGATGTAGGAGTAAGAGGTACAGCTGCTACTGATACTGTTGTGATGGATGTAGGGGTGACAGCAGATAATGTTGATGATGACGAAGGAGCAACAGTTAATGATGTTGAGGATGTGGCTGGAATAGAAGGTTGGACTTTGCTTGCCTCAATCTGAAAGTTAAAAAAGATCTAATATTAGAAAATTATCAGCAGAAGATATGTTCATTGAATGTCTTTTATGCCACATATGAACTCTATAAATATTAAAGGCATTGCTTACTGATTGGTCATCAATATAATTAAAGAATCAAAAATAAATAAGTTTGCATTAAAAATTGATAAATTTAGAACATCAGAATCAGTTAAGATTATAGTCATGATAACAGGTTACATTACATTTTGAAGATATTGTAGCTGACTGATCATCTTATTAAGTCAAATCAAGGAAAACTCTCGCACCCCTTTGAAAAGTTAAAAGCAAAGACAGTGGTGGTTTACAATCAAAATTCAGCTTCAAATAAAGCTACTGAGAAAAGTGACTTTTTGAACAACCCAATCTAGAATAATATCCTTTAAATATATAATGCAAATGGTCATAAAATTAAGATTGAATATAAACATTTTTTTTAATGATCAGTTGCTATGCAAACAGCCGCCATATTGAAAATAAACATCGATCACGGGAAAAAATTCTTCGAAAGTATGATCACTAATATTTATTTTTTTCCACCTGGTATGCTTAATATACATGTAATGCTAGTCACTGGCTACTTAGAAATGGAAAATGATTCATGATTGAATTTATATGATTTCTTGAAAATCATCCTGAAAATTTCTGAATTTAAAAGTGCAGATTTCACAAAACTCCAACATTTTACCGAAATCCTTCCACATATCTTCCATAGATAATAATAATAATAATAATGGAAAGCATTTGTATAGCGCATAACTAATATTCATAATATTTGTCTATGCACTGGAATTGTGGATGCAGCCATTAATCGTTACAAACCACAACCCGTCCCCTCTGATCTTAGCCTCCAATTCTACCTTTTGTCGGAACAACGATGCAGGGGCACATTTTCCTAATAGACCACGGTAGGAATTAACTTTCGAATTCCATTTCATCTTTCACTCCGTTTAACAATCTTCTTTTAAGTATTTTCGGAAAATTTACCTCTAAAGTAAGAGAGCTTCTCCTTGAAGAATTGACATCTTCTGAGGGTTGCCTAGTTAAGGACACAGAAACTGGTACTTGGGATACACTGCTTGGTGCATCTGTGGTTCTTGGTGTTACTTCTACCATGACCACAGTGGTCGTTGATGTCACTGGGGTTGAGGCCGCTAGAGTAGGGACTGCTACAACAGATGTTGATGATGTGGTTACTGATACAGGTGTTGTTGTCATTATCGTGACTGAAGATGATTTTGTTGGTGAAGCAGTGGTGAATGAGGGAGAGACTGCAACAATGGAAGTGGCAAGAGTGGGTTTCACCTGTGTTTTCGGACGAGATTTGTTTGCTTTCGGTAAAGCAATCATTGTTCCCTTCCCCTGCTGAGGTGCAGACATGTTCGGCTGAATTTTGGCTGTGACAGGTGATTTAGACACTGGTAAAATTACTTTGGCTGTTACAGGTGTCTGTTAAATGGAGAAAAGGGGGGGGGGGGGGGGGATTCATAATTACAGAGATAAAGGAAAACATCAACCATGGCTCATAAAATTTACTATGACAATCAAATACCCAAAGATCTGAAGGACTTATAAAAATAATATAACATTAATGAGATTCAAGATGAGTCACTTTTTCTCAATTAATTCCTTTAAGATAAATTCTATCACATGTAAAATGTGCAGCTGTGATAGTTTAACATAAAATTCTTAAAACTCAATAGTAATGCATTCAATAAGGAAAAATATTTCATTACTTTTCCAGCTATTTGCTGCTGCTGTTGCTGCTGCTGTTGAGGAGTTTTGATGCCAGTGAATGCAGCAGCGGCCTGCATATTAGTCATGGTGAGTGGCTGGGGTGGGATGGGACCAGAAGTACGAATAAACAAGTTCTGACCAGCCAAAAATGCCTGTTGAAAATAAAGTAAAGTAATATCAAAATAGGATTTCCTTCCATTTTCAGGTGAGCAAATCATCATTTTCACACTGTGTCGTCTAACTTCGCAACATCTAACGTTAGCAACAAAAACTAGATCTCTAGATAATCTGGGTCGGATATTCAAAATTTAATCGATAATCATACTACTTTCAATCTAATTATGACCTATTATGAACTATAAAAATATAATGTATCATAGAAATGGAAATATATTTTTAATTATGAAGAAATAGTGTTAAAAGATCACTTTAATGCTACGAAACCGACAGAAACAAACAGCCGCCATTACTAAATTCAACTCTTTTGTAATTGTTGTAATCGGACCTCCATGGTATGGTTTATATATATATATATATATATAGGACTCATCGTGCCAGGGTAGCACATAAGGCCAATTACATAAATCTGCAATTGCATTTCATAACAGAAGTGAGACCACTTACAGGTACTTGTGATTGGCCCTGGTTGATGATCTGCTGATGTCCAGCAGGGGCTGCAGTGGCTGTAGCAGCAATGGGAATCCCCTGTGGCTGCATTTGCAAACTAGCCATAGCTTGCATGATGGCCTGATTTGTCAGAATGTTCTGCATTGGTTGGGATGTGATGATCTGGCCAGCACTGTTCATCATCTGAGGCTGAGTAAGACGGATTGACGTCTGATGAGTATTGGCATTTGGTTGCTGAAATTCAAGAAGAAAATGAAAGTGATTGATGAAATTATCTTAATTCACCATCAGGGCAATCAAAAAAAAAGAAAAAAAAATTCTAGACTGAATAACCTTATGTCATAATAAATGTCAGCAACCAGTAATAAACAAGCCTTGCTTGATAGGCTTAAAATTCAAGAATAGATTACGAGAGGAAGTGGACACTGATTATAAATAATTCGGTTTCAAGCAACTGAAAACACACCTCCAAGAAAACACAATATAATACCAAAACTACGGTACTGAGTAGAATAAAAGTTATATCGTCTTATTTGGAAGAAAGCGATCTTGAGAATGAAATCTTTAATGAGTGTGTTAGTATAGTTCGAACGAGAGATGTGGTAGTGCAAAGTTAGTAGAATGGGAGGAAAAATGCACTTTCTAGCGTGCACAGCGGGAGGTCGTAATTGCCGGTTGTCAGCCAGTGTAATTGATACTAACAGGTAATTTACATCACCTAGCGAAGTTACGGGAAATGGGTGGCAACGCACGGCCAGGTTGAAACTAAGTTGATGGTTTTTGTCCAGTATTAACAGCCATGGCCGGTATATTGAGTCATATTTTATTGACTTTGTTAAAGGATGTTCGAGCCAAATGTTGGCGGATGGCAGCAGGCAGTATATTGGGCAGGGATGGAACCAAGCTTCGAAAAAAAAAAACCTGAACATTTTTTTTGCCTGTTTTACCAATGGACAGCATGTCCAATACCTTTAATTACGACATTATAAGACTAATTTAAAACTTAAATACATCTGATCTACATGAAGAAAAAAAAGGAAATCCAAAGAAAAAACCCCAAAAAAAAACAAAAAACAAAAACGGAAGAGGTTCCATCCCTGATTGAGACAAAGGTAGATTTTAATATAGTGGAATTTTTGTAACAAGACCAAAGGCTGGCAGTAGGTGGAGTTGGCGATAAATAGAGGGGTGATACATTGAGGTTTCACTGTAGTTATTGAATGGAAAATTGACAATCATAATCTACATATGAGCCCATCTTGAGATTTTGTAGTTGTAAATAAAGTAAGTTTTACTGAAGATGAGCACAGCAGCCAAAACACTCCAGTCCATTAGTAATCAAATTAACCCTTCCTTTGGTTGAAGGCAAAATTGATTGTTAACTGCTGTTCACTTATCTACCTACCTGAGGTACAAAATTGGTAGTCAGTTGATTGGTATTAGCTTGACTCGGGAAAACACCTAATGGCAAGGAAGAAAAAAATCATTAGAACAGAACAGCACAGCATTAGAACAAAAAATGCTTTACCTTTGCCTTTTAACCCTCTCACCAGATGCCCTGCTCTCGCACTTTGCAATTAAGAAAAGGAGGAAATCCCAATAGCTGGGGCTTTCCAATTAAGCTCTGAATATGAACATTCAGAGGCTTTCCCAACAATACAGAATCTGTGTGATATTCTCAAAAACTTGGTTAACTCTTTCCCATTAATATTTTTAAGAATTAGTTCATCAATTTTTGACAACTAAGTTCTGGCAGTAGGGGATCAGAAATGTAAAGTAAATTAAGTAATATATGACATTGTAGAGAAACTTAAATAGTGTACAATCAAGGATACCATTTAATCATTTGACAAATTGCTTTAAAAGAAGTGCAAAAATGATCAAAAGCACATTTGCATACCTATATTGCTAAGTACCATAGGCGTACTTGGAGTTTGTTGGGCTGGAAGCACCTGTTGCTTGGCAACAATGGAAGCAATGGCAGTAGCATTAGCTTGAGCCTGACTATGGCCTATGTTTTGTGTCTTGTTCCCATTGCCCTGGCCCTTATTTCCACTGGCAACCTGTGCTTGAGTCACCATACCCTGCATTGAGCAAGGAATCAAATTGCTTCCATTTGCAATGGGCATGTGGGTGGTCTGAGGAAAATACAGAATCATCAATGGATAGGTAAATCTTGCGTTTTAAGTAAAAACATTTCAAGTGGTAAGCAAGGAGATTGAAGATGATCCACAGTGGCAAAATGTAATAAGCAGCAGGTTTCATTCACCGATGAACAAAATTGGAACAAGGAAGCAAACAGCTTTTTTATTTGCAATGGGCATGTGGGTATTCTGAGAAATATACAGAATTATTTAGTAGAAACATTTCAAGTAGTAAGCAAGGATTTTGTTAAATATAATCCACAGTGGCAAGGTGTAATGAGCAGCAGGTGTCATTCACCAATGAACAAAAAAAGGATCAAGATTGTTAAGACTGCAAAATGAAGTCATGACATAGAAAAGAATATATCAACAAATCAGTTTTGGAATTAATTTCCCTGATGGTTAGAAATCATTTTCTCCAATCAATCTTCCTACTAATAATGATAAGGAAAGAAAAAAGGGCTTACTATTTGTGATGCTGCAGTTGGGGATAAAATTCCACCAGGGCTTCCAGGGTTTGCTGTTGATACAGCCCTGTTCTGTTGCTGCTGTTGCTGCTGCTGTTGCTGCAATGCTAGATTAAGCTGGTTCATCTGAGTCATTTGCATAGCAGCTGGAATCATTTAAAAAGATAACATGTTGCACTATTTACTTGAGAGTTTTAATCAAAATGCCCCCAAAGGAGATCGAATTTCAGCATCAGTTTTGGAAATGAAAATAAAAGAATAAATTTAATCCCGCCATTAATTTAAACAGTCTAATAACGTGGAAGTCATTTTCCCACTTGGACACCTAAATACTTGAAGAAAAAAAATTGGCAAAAATTTACCAGCCACAATAAATACAGTACAGTCAGTAATCAATCACATGAATTAAGCATGGTTTTTATTGAAAGTCATAATTTAATTTTTAAGACAAGACAGTACGGACAAATCCTAGTCACATCTAAATTAGCTACAAGAGAGCTATACCTCATGGTCAAGTAGTTTACAAATTAAATCTTCGAGCAACTGTAAGAAATAAACCTCCTCTGATCTCTCTTAACCATATGTGACCTGTTTCTTCGAAGAGGAACATATGTCGCGCGGCCAGTTTAAAGAAAAAACAAATTCATAGAATCTTTGATTATCTTATAATGGTTGTTTCCAAATAATCAACTCATTATATTTCATTAAATTAATATGATTAATGATAAAAAATGCACTTTTCTGAACCCATGGTTCATCCAAATTAATTATGGAAAACCAAATTTTTGACTACCTTGGAGTCAATATAAAGAGAAATAAGTTCGATCCTGAGGTGGATCACTCAGGTATCAATAGAAAGCTAAGATCTTCCCCTTTCTAATCAACAAACCATGTGGACCCTGCATTGACCCATTATAAATTTAGTCATAGGATTGACACGGCTGAGTGGAGAGTTTATCAAATTTATGAATTTGAATTGATTCGGTCCCTACATGTTGGCCGGATCTTTGAATAGGAGCAAAACCATGCTGTGTTATAAAATAATCCTATTGGATGATATATGGTTGGACAGCTCTTAGAAAGACCTTTAAATTCATATATTATATATATACATGTAATCTTGGGATGCGCCTTTGTGTGAAAAAAGAGGAAGGAGCCAAAAGGAAGCTTATTTAGAAAATTGGCTTGGTTAAATACGATAATACATTCGTGGAGCCTAATAAAGTGCAACATAAACTTGGCTTCTATTAAAGTTATATTTTTGTTTTTCTTATCAAGTGTTAGATAATATTTCATAGTATGTATACGCGGATTTCGATGCAAATCGGCGGAATAGAAGCAACAGCTTTTTAGTGTTTAATTATCCATTTTTATCCTCAAACCTGGTGAAAACTGTTCTCTAACTTTGATCATTTCCTCAAAACTGGCTTTTTGTCTTATTTCTTTTTAAGTCGCCATATCTTTGTAATGGAAAGTCCAATCTTCATAAATTTGGTATCAAATTAAAGTGCATGGCTTGAGCTTTCTTTTGATATAAATATCTTATAACCCCATTCCACTACATATGTTCAGATTCGAAGAAACAGGTTACATATGACAACATGAAGTCATGAAGAACCAGATAAAATTAACATACACTATTGAGGTAACTTACCCAAGGCATTGGTGTTTTGGAGCATGAATGGCTGGGTGTAGCCTGGAAACTGAGTCAAATAGGATTGTCCATGCATCGGTTGACCTATAACCTGGAGCTGGGGCACAGGGGTCGCAGGAGAGCGCATTGTATTCGTGGCAGCAGCAGCAGCTATTGTTGGCTGTGGGGTTGGTGCCTGAGGGGCAATGACGCCGGGGATGGATGGAGTTCCAACTGATGACACTCTTGTCTGTTGTTGAATTTGTTGCTGAAGATGCTGCTGTTGTGTCTGCTGTGGTGGCTGCATCTGAGTTTCTTGTGCCTGTATCTGAGAATGAGCTTGTTGCTGTTGTTGAACTTGTGGCTGTTGTTGAGACATTGCCGACTGAGTTTGCTGCTGCTGCTGTTGTTGCAGCTGAGCCTGTGAGATTTGTTGCGATTGTTGTTGATCAGACATTTTGTAGGTCACTATTCAAGAGTGAGTCTTGAAGTGGTAGCTTCCTAAGACTTCTACATCATCTAAATAATAAAAAGTAAATTGCAGCAATCCATTATAAAATAATGAGAAAAGCAATCTTTAATAATACAGTTAAACCCGCTTTCTGAAACTCAAAAAAATGCCTAATTTCAGTATAACCAGGATTTCAGCATAACCGATAATGATGCAACATCGCTGTGTAGAGTAGAGGTATTATAGCATGCTATAATGTTGTGGGTATATGCACATCATGGAAAGGAAACACTGCATCAGCCATTTTGTATGAGGAATTTGGACAGCCATTCACTGCGTTACAATGGTTTTTATATCTCGTTTTGTTTCAGTCTTTTGTATTCTTTTCTTTGTAACTGGTGTCCGCTTTGACTTTTGACAAAGAATTTCTGCAATTTTTGTTCTCTTCAACCAGCCAAAAAATATTTCAGTAAAGCAGGCTTTTATGTTCAGATTAAGCGGTCTATGTATATATATATAGAAAATATCATATTCTTTGAAAAAGTTTCAGTTTAACCTGGATTTCAGTATATATATATATATATCCAATTTCCGTATGCGGGTTCAACTGTAATAATAATCATATCAATAGTAATAAAAATGGGTTCATGGGTTTATTGTATAGGTATGTTCGCAGCCATCAGGTTTGTTGACTGCCATGGCCTACTAAATACTTACAACTTGGGACTTGAGTATGATCACGGAAGTATGTATTGTAAGCTGTGTGCTTGATAGAGAAGGAATACGTTTTATTTTATGTTTTATGCTTTATCATAATATGTGCTGCTGTTAAAAAGGTTACCATTATGCCATCAATCATTTGTTAGCCAATATATTTCCTCTTGGATATATAAAGTTTTATCTTATTATCTTATCTTTCAAAATTAATGATATTTTAATAATAATCATAATAATAATAATCTTCTAAATGAATAAATGAGATGAACATGCACTATCTTTGTAGACAAGGCACCCAACATCAATTTATTTTTCACACTCATCGATCAATGTTTTGACCATGAATGGCATGAGATTTCACGGCCTTGGCTTGGCATGAAGAGAGTACTTGCCAAAACATGAAACTCACGCTCAAAGTGTGAGGGTTGGCAGGTCTGCTAAGTACTGCGTCATTGTTCAACACCTTTAGGTACTACAATTCTACGTAGCGCAAGCACAAAACTAAGGTTATGTAGGTGATTGAATATAAAAGCAATCAAGAGTGGCTGATTCAGTACTCGAAGTGTTTGAGTAATCATTGCAGTTGCGGTTAAGACTGAATCATGATAAAGTTCGAAAACTAGATCTAGATCTAGGCTAGGCCTTTTTTTATTATTTAGCAGTCTTGCTTTCGACAAAAAGTTGGATTTGTACACAATTTTTATCACCAAGATGTCTAGATCTAAGATCTAGATCTAGATTTCAGATCTAATTTATATTTTTGTGTTCTCGTCTCAAATTTGTATTAAAATACACAAATTGGTTGGCATTGGCAGCTATTGAGATCTAGAACTAGATCTATATCTAATCAATCACTCTAGATTTAGATCTAGATCTAGATCTAGATCTAGATCTAAATCTAGATCTAGATTCTAGATTATAAGTAAAAAAGAATCAACAAAGAATGATTGAGAAATTTATCAGAGCAGAGGAGAATCAGAATGCACCCCAGCACCAGCACTACCAAAAGTAACTCAACTAGATTCTCTAGATACTAGATCTAGATCTAGATCTAAGATCTAGATCTAGATCTAGATCTAGATTCAGATCTAATCTAGAATCTAGATCTAGAAAAATCTAGAATCTAGATCTAGAACATAGATCTAGACATCTATATTATATCTATATAAAGATCTAGATTAGATCTAGATCTATCTAGATTCTAGATCTAGATCTATCTAGATTCTAGATCTAGATCTAGATCTATTACATCTAAATCTAGATCTAAATCTAGATCTAGATTAGATCTAGATCTAGATCTAGATCTAGAAGATATATCTAGATCTAGATTTCTAGTTGCATTTTTCTGATTCTTGCTGTGGCAAGAGACATTAGAATCCAGGTTCATACGCCGATAAACTAATTCAGATATTAGACAGCATCGGCTAGGGCCTAGATCTAGCTACTTTGTGGCAACTGTATTCTAATGCATTACTTATAAACTGGACAGAAACATTCGCCGATCATAAATGCTTGTATAAATCAAAAAGTACCAAACAAAGAGCGCATAACCTCACTTACTAATGAAGAGCAGCCATTTTCTTGCGGAAATTTGTTTTGGTGGTTTTTGATTGGTTGATTATATTTTTCAATCAATGGGAAGCTATTACAATATTTGATTTCCCAAAGGAAAGGAACAGAAATAATTGAGTTGTCTCCATTGCACCTTCTTCTTCATGATAACCGCGCCTTCATCGGGCTTCTTGTTGCCTATTAATAATTAGCTCCAATGGAGAATAATAAGGTAAAATGAAATTACAAGAAAAGATATAAAAAAATAAAATAATAAAAAAAATTGTCCGATCTTCTCTTCCGTAAGAAATCGCGAGGCCTTACATTGTCATGTTAGAAGGGGTTATTTGTTGTCATTTAGCTGCTTTGCGTTTATTGTGGGGTTTGTTGTATCATATTTTTTTCCTTTTTTTTCTCCCTAAACTAGCCAAAGTACCCCGTTCCATGAACGGAAATGGATGGAAACGAATATTGCTTTCAGCTACTTCAGTAAAATGGAAATGTAATGTAGCTCCAAAACTTGCTCATGCTTTTGCCATCAAATAGGGCGCAGAGCATAACTAGATCTATCTATATTTACAGGTAAATACATGTAAATCTATTTATTTAGTTTATTAGAAACAATGATCAGCCAACCGACATTTATAATAGATGACGCCACTGCCTCAAATGCTACTGTTAAACAAAATGAACGAGGAAGACGAAATAAACGTGAATCCAAAACTCGCGAGTAAATTGGAAGTCTTTGTATTGAAAATATGACGGACTGCGTTACTGTCAAATGAGCACATTTTAAAGGAAACTTTAATGGTGGTGGTGGCTGAGATAATGAATTTTTTCTTAATTTTTGGCTTCTCGGCCAAAAGATTGCCCCCTTCCTTTCACCTATTTTATTACTTAAATTATGGTGTCTCACAAACCTTTATATATATGACATAACTTGTATAAGTTTAATAGAGTCAGCTCCTGAGGCGAGATGTCACTCACGAGAATGCAACTATCAGGGCTGTAACATCTATCCCTGGTCCCCGCCAGGAGGACACTTGGAAATATCTATAATGTAACGCTTGAAAATACTCGTTTTTGAGGATTCTGATTGGGTTTTTTTTTTTTTAAGATTCTGTTGAGTATAATATTTCATTTAAACTCATTTAAGGTACGGTTAAGTATGCGTTCATTAAATAGTAACGTACTCTATCGATACATTCACTGACGAGAGAGAGAAAGAGAGCGAAAAAAAGAGAGAGAGAGAGAGAGAGAGAGAGAGAGAGAGAGAGAGAGAGAGAGAGAGAGAGAGAGAGAGAGAGAG
>JASKDV010175194.1:0-13191 GCA_032466395.1 Aegires albopunctatus | reverse complement strand
TTGCACGTCTAAGCTCAGTCCAGTTGAAGTTTCTATTTGACACACTTGAGCCAGCATCACCTTTTGAGAATGGCTCACATACAAAATACAAAACAAATGTATTATGTACACATGTAGTAACACACTTCCATCTGGTTTCAGCAGGAAGGAGAGAATTAAAAGGAAAAATACATCACCCCGGTACAAACAATGCCAAATCGTTGGAAAAAGAGCAGGCGGTAAATCAGGGTTTTGCTGTATTAGCCGTAGCCTGCATTTATTTGTAGTTTAGCAATTGTCAAAACAGTGTTTCAAAACATTTTTGTTTATTTTATAAATTTTAGAAATATTTTCATTTCAGGTGCAACAACGTGCTCTACGTGCGTGGTGTGGAAGAAGATGATGAGGAAGGAGAGACAAGGGACTAGTGTGTCTATGCCATGATGGATCTTGATGTTTGGTGTTGTACTGTGTGTGTTGTAACTTTTCCATATTTTGAAAAGCCATGATGATATGTGTGATGAAGTATACAACCTGTTGAATGACATGAATCTAACATTTTTGTACAGCCACTTCATTTTTTTTTTCATGATATGATATCTGTCCAACTCAGAGCAGCTCTGGTCATATCATCCCCACACTTTTATTGTCTCACATAATAATGTGTAGAGACTTACTTTTTTTTCTCGTAATTACCACAGTTATTTGATGTTGTGTTCATAAAGCTGGATATTTTTTGTCATCATCTCATTTCATCTTTTTGTCATTAAATTTGTGTTACAACCTGATTGTTTATGATATCGACCTACCATTTCATTTTATTTCATCCCATGTTAATCAATACTTTTCGTACAACCTGATTGTTTATGAATAACTCATTGGATTTTATTATTGTTACAACCTGATTGTTCATTTGATCAATGTTTGTTCATGTTAAGGTTAAATGTTGTTTGGCATCTCTTACACGTTCATCTTGTTGGTATGTTTTCTATGTCCATAAAACATTTTTATCATCAACACATTTTTCAGTGTAATTTGTTTTCACTTTGTCGATTCATATTATTACTTTAGATGTAGTTCTAGTTCATTGATGTTGTTTACTTTATGTTTCCAATCCAGTTTAATTCTTTTTTTAAAATACATTTTATAAAATACCAATCTCATAAATTTTTGACAGTAGTTGGCAACTACGTGAAAATTCAAGTTTTCATCATTTTGATTTTAGGGCAAGAATCAATCATGTTTATGTTAGGCCTACAGCATTAAGACGCATTTCAAGAATTTTCATGATCGAATTGTATCATTCCATTTTATTATATTTTAAATCAAACACGAAGTGTATTCAATTTTATTCTTAATAAAAATTCTTAGATCTAGAAAAGTTAACAGTTTGTTGATTTATTTCCTTGTTTTTGAATTATTATTATCATGTAATTTGATAACTTCATGAGTGAAAAATGTGTTTGTGAGATGTTCAGCTATTGAATATTTATTCATGTTGAACTTGAATTGGGATTTCTCACTTTTATTGTCACAAAATGATAATGTACATGTATTCTATGAAACCGGTGTGTTTCTTCAGACACTATAACTTTTACATAAAATGGTTTTCAAACCCATAACGGACATCAATTTAAAGGTTGAAGTTCAAGCCTTTTAATATACATGTATGCCTTACGTTAGCTCATTAAGTTTTTTGAATGTCAAACCGGGATGCTTCTCCAGGAAAGGGATCAAGTGAAGTGTCACTGTCAATGTATCGGTGAGCTGTAACTGTAAGGGTTGTCTTATACTTTGTGAATATGCTGGCTGTTCTAAAGTTTGCACTGATATAGATATATATAGCATCCCAAAGCATCACATTCGCATTGCCCCTGCCTCTGTTGCCTATCCCCTGAATACAATGTTAATTACATATACAATAATAATGTATTTGAAAAGCGGTCTCCTTGACGGTGACGCCTGTACACTCGAAGTTGACCATCTCTCCTCTCAAGCAGAAAACCAACTTTTATCAGACCACAGAACGTCTTCCATTACTGCATTGTCCAACGTTGGTGTCGTAAGGCCCACTGCAGTCTGCTACGACGACAATGTACCTGTGCCAATTGTGGTCTTACAACTGGCCCACAAGCAGTGTCTGACTTCACGAAGTATAAGTTTTAACGACTGTTAGAAGACCGATGTTTCATGTCCCTTGACTTGAAGCTTATCAAATTCAATCAGTGTTGATTGTGATCAATTATATATAGTTTTAAGTTAGTTATAGGGAAACAGATGCGCATATAATATGCTGTATATAATTATAAGTATTGAATTTGAAAGTAATGATCAACAGAAGTAGTAATCCTCGGTCTACCTGAATGTGGCAAGTTAGTGATCACTCCTTTTTGCTGATAATGATAACGTTGAAACAGGTTTCGAATAACTTATCATTACACATTGAAAAGTCTTGCCACATCATAATGGAAAATCCCGCTTCTACTAGGTGCACGATATCTCTGGTTTTCATTTAACCTGGGCATTGTGAATATTTTATCTCCAGTTCTAGTCCACCAACAACATGTTTAACATCAATCTATATAATATATTTAATAGGCTACTCATGTATAAAGTATAAACCAATCTTTCCATCACATAACTTTTAAAACTCCATATATATAGTTATAGTCTATAAAGTTGACTATGCGTGGGGAGTTCCATTCGAGCGACTGTTCCACAATGATGCGTAGGGTAGCTATCTGGTCAACACATGATCTATTCTTGCGAAATCCTGCTTGGTTACACTTACACTTCGAAGCTTGTCATCCACTGCGTGTTTGATTCTCTCCAGGATTATTCTGTTGAAAACCTCTGGTTTGGACAGTAGTGATGATATGCTATACCGTAACAACTTAACAGTTGCTGGGGTCTCCCTTTTTGGGTGATTTGATCAGTCCTTTCTTTAAATCTTTGGGTATTTCTTCTTCCCTCCAGATCTTTTCAAATGAGACGTGTAGCATGTCTACTGATGTCTCTGTATCTGCTCTGTGCTTCTGGTGGTATGTGGTCTGGTCCTGCAGATTTATGTGGCTTGAGTAACTTAATGGCTGTTGCTAATGCTATTTCCTTTTTCGAGGGTGGATCTAAATTCTAAACTTATTTCAACTTCAAGATCTCTCCTAGTCCTAGTCTAGCTTGCAGGATTGTCTGGGGGTGGCCTATTCAGGAGTTAGTTGAAGTGTTCAAGTTCATGCCATCGGTTTAGTTGTCCTGCAGGATCAAAGATACTACATGTACATGTGTATTTACTTCCTTGTCTTTCACTGGTAGGCTGGCCTTGCTAAATTTACCCGAGAGAGTCCTAATTGTTTCATGAACTACAATGACCCCCAGCTGCTGCCTTCCCAGATAATTTACACTAAATTATCTGGGGATGCCTTTTCTGCTAAGTTTTCCAGGTACATGTAATATGTACATGTATATCTATTCTTATCCTTTTTGATGGAGTTCTTTACCTCTCGGTTTGCCCTGGCGTACTTTTCTTGGGCAATTAGTTTTTCACTTTTCAGCACGGGTTCGGCAGTTGTTGACTTTTGCTTTTCAGTCACTGTCTTCGGGTTTTAATCTTGTTGAGGGAATCCTGTGTGATCCATTCCTTGCTGCTGTGACTTTTGTTCCTACTACATTCTGGCAGGTTGAATTTATTACCTTTTTTATTTTTATCTTGTCCCAGTCCCAGTGGGCATTTATATCACACACTTCTAGTTCCAGTCTAGGTCTTGTAGAATTCGAAATCAGTCTGTTAGTGTTAGTTCCAGTTTGAATTAATTCGTTCCTCTTATCTAGTCCTTTACAAATTATAACAGGCTTACTTGAAACTGTTGGATTCCAGTATTTCCTTGTGTTTATCTTTTTAGTTTTAGCTTTAATCTTAGTTTTTCAAGGATCAGGCGGTGGTCCAATGCGGCATCTGCACCTCTTAATACATCTTTCCAGTGAGCGTCTAGACTTTCACGAAATACAGAGGTGATCTATTTGGTTTTCTGTTCTACCATCTGGAGAGACCCACATGTTGCCTTGTGGATCTTCTTATGTGGATAAACTGTTCCACCTATGTCTGTTGAGTGTACAGAAGGCTAGCAATTGTTCTCCATTGTCGTTTGCATCTCCAAGTCCATGTTGACCCATAAATTCCTCGTAATTTTTGTTATCCGATCCTACCTTGGCACATCTCCCTTGACTATGTTGTTGCCCTTCTTAGGAAGCTTCTCCATTATTATACTCTGCAGTCGATCGTAGAAATTGTCCTTGTTTTCAACCAGCATCATTTGTTTGAGCATACACTTGTGTGGTGTTCATGTTGATAGTCTTCTTTCCTTTGCCCATTTCCCTAGATTCTTTCTTTGTTTCAAAGGATGCCATGATTATTTTGGGTCCATGAGCCTACCATCCTCTGAATACTTTCTGTGCCATCTTGTTTATGATAATATGTCTTAATAATTCCTACCCTTCCCTGTGTGGATTATCACTGTCCACTGTCAGTGTCATTGTCATTTCCAGATTAGATGAAGAATTCTCCTTCTTTCATACATTTCTGTCCGGACTGGTTCAAGTTCAGGTGTGTCTCGATGATTCCTAATAATATATGAAGGCGGTATCTGTGCATCTCTTTAACTAATTCAACCCTAAGACCGAGTACACTCGACTTTGGCGAACATAGCGTTCAGCCCTACGACCGAGTATACTCGGTTTTGTGCATGTACCACATTGTATGTTTCAAAAGCGGTAGTAAACTAGTAGTATCTGAACACTTGCCTGGCTGCCAGGAACAGGGCTGAATGACTTGAATGAGTTAAGGACTTGTTTAGTTTTCCCAGCCTCATATAAGGTCCTAACGTTCCACGAGCCAATCCGAAAAGACTTGGTTGGTGGTGGAGGGATCATATTCATGGGCTTCATGCGTTCTCCTTGTGAAGAAACTCCATCATCGACCAAAGAGAGAGTTTGGTATTCACTTGCTTGTTCATTGGTTCGGATGAGTCATGTTCCATTTCACAAGGTGTGACCTTTGGTTAACAATCATACATTCCAATCTTCCAGATTGTTTAAGGCTATAAAGTGACTTTTTCGGTTTAAGATAATTAAGAACAAGATGTTTATAATTTTTATTTTCAATTTTAAGATCAAAAACTTTCAGGATATTCAATTTCACAATCTATTGGAGTTGGAGCGTTACGGTTGAGATAAGCAGATTTTACATCCATCTGATTATTCTGTTGCATATCCAGATTGATTTGAACAGCAATTATTTGAGTGAGCATTATTATCGAATTTATGAGTGCTGTTGGAGAGAATGTTTAAAGATGGTTGATACTTTCAATTTGGGAAGATCCATTGGCTGCAAATCGAGTCCAAAAATGTTCATTATCATCTTTGTTAGTTTTAATGGCATAAACCCCTTTTCCTTTTACATGTAGTGTCTTTTTACCATGAAGCAAAAGCACATATTCAAAAGATTCATTCTCTTCATTGCACTTTTCCATTGGTCAGCATTTTCACTAGTAATAATAGCTTCATTGTAAGTTTGTAATACATCAAAACCGAACCGAATTTAAATTGTAACTATAATGAGTTGTGAGATATTACTGATCATCGCTATCAGATTCATTCATAATCATTGCAAATGAACCGGGGTAACCATTCAAATATTTTAGTTACTGGGGGTTTGAAATTGTTTTGCTCCGACTCTGATTCTGATTGAACATGAAAATGGTTTGAATTATCATTCTTTTCTTCTAAGAAATTTTGTTCATTTGAAACTTTATGCTTATATCTGTCAATGGAAATCGGCATGTCATCTCATTGTTGGATCTACTAGCATTCATTTTCATTTTCTTCAATACCTTTGTTGTCAAAATTTTACACTTCCAACTTTCTTGATAATTTCTTTATCAGGAACATAGACAAGATAAGTGTGGCTTGTCTTATCGCACCCGACAAAACAATATCATTTTCTGATGTTGGCTTTAGCATTTTAGGGTTTTATTTTAACGCAAAACATGTTTTACCCAATGCACGCGCATGCATGTTTGATATGTTGGATTTCTTCCCAGTCATTCCTTCAAATGCAGTTTTCTCAATTCTGCCATTCAAACACCCATTTCTTATATAGACTGAACACATTCGGGCATAAAACTATAAACATTTTGGCCGATGCAAGTAAATTAATAAACATCTTGCGATCTCAAATAACACTCTCCGTTGTCTTTCGGCCATTTTGGTGAGGACTTATTTCATGTTTAATGTTATTTATTGTCAGTTTTGGAAATCCTTTGAATCAAATTTTGATTCTCTTCCACTTCCATTGTTTGATCTCACTTTTCGCCTTTCCATATAGTGACATATCACACGGGAATTTCTTTTTTAAAAAAGCTAGTGGAGTGCCAGCTTTGTTTCGAGTAAAGTAAATGAACAAAATTTAGACCTCAGAAATCATCACAACACACTAAAACACAATTGAAGTCATCCTTAGTAAATGGATCGATGGGACCCGCAAGATCGAGGCTAACCATCACGATCGTTTTTGGTCTGTCATCTTTTTGAGGAGTTTCACATTTGAAATCCTTTAAATTATCTGTGTCTGAAATTGTCATTCATTGCATAACAGTTTCCAGTTGAGTACTGTACTTTTATTCGGCCCTGAAGTATGTTGTGTCACTCCTCATTCAAACAATTTTCTTTCCTTGACGTTGTTGTTGAATTTAAATACAGTAATAATAATAACAGTACATTTGTATAGCGCCGTTTACATAGCCCTCAAAGCGCTTAAATAAAACTCGACATTAATAATATACATCATTTAGTGAAGATTACTAGATTAAGAGTAGTACAATTTGCTCTTCTTGATTGTGTTGAAATCTGTTCCCTTTGAATGCAAATTGGTGGAACTTATATGAAAGGTGACGTGCGCCCCATTTTCAGTTGCTGCTTGGACTGAAAATATGTCCTGCGAGAATGTAAATCTACATGTACATAGTACATGTAGTTAATTTAGCCTATCTCGACCTTTTGAGTCGGCAACAATAATTCGTATCATGAATGGGATTTACAGTGATCGCACAACGTCCTGTCATGTTGTGGTTGTTTTTATTTCCTTTCTTGCGACAAAATTCGGTGTCATGTGTGTTGTTCTTACATTTTACAATGTTCACCAATGACGTTCATTTCCCTGTTGTGGAGGATCGTTGCGATGTTTAAATATAACACTGTCGCATCATGATGGTTTCCAGAGCGATGAGCACTTTTATTATCTTCATACTTCCTAAGAGTAAGAGACACTTTAAATTCTTGAAAATTCACGGACTTAGGGGTTTGAGTAATCACTGTTGTGAATGGCTTGTAATATGCAGGGGTCCTTACATTTTCACCGGCATCTCGTAAAGGGAAGGCAGATGTTTCTGCCCTGATTAGGTAGTCAGTGATACTTTCATGGTGGCTCTTGAGTAAAGAAGTGTTTGTAATGATCTTTCAGTCAGTATGTTGAAAGCTTTCCTTCCATCATCTCCTGCTGCTCTCATCACTAATGAGAGACTTCGTCATCAAGGCATTGAATAAATGTTGCATAAACGTCAGTATTCTTGCTGGAATCAACATCGTTATCCTTTCCATGAAGCACATCACTCATTCAATCTCAGAATCCTTGGGTAGGCAGTGAATTTTGCCTCATAGAAATTCAATCTATTTTAATCGCCATCAAATAAAAGACGGTCATATCTGGCCCATAACCAGTTGAGGCCATTGTTGATTTTTTAAAATATATATATCAGTTCTTGTTGGTGCTGAGACGTTAAATGATAATGATGTTGATGCATTAAATTATAAAATAAATGACTGGACTCATGTTGGTAAAGTGGAAGGGGAGAGACATTTTTTATTACTACTGAAGAGAATACAAAAATGAAAATAGGAAGCAAATATGAATACAAAAATGATAATGATGAGTTTAGACACAGCTCTTACTCTAACACTAAGTCTCAAATTCAATAATATATCACATAAAATATGTAAACATTATCCATTACAACCATATTATAGTTACATGCTTACTGAAAATAACAAGTTTAATACACGATGTTACAATTTCAGCTATTGTGCAGCAAAAGCATCAGCTAGATAAAAATCGTGACCGAAACAAAAGATGAATACATTTTACGGATCCAAGGTATGGCAACGCATAAAGTCACTTGAAAATTTAAGATGGCGATCTCTGACGATATTGTTCGATCGGCTCTTGCGTTTTTGAATAACACACCATTTTCCTTTAACCCTTTAACTCACGTGTTAAAAGTAAAAGGGTTAAGAAGGAAAATGGCGTGTCATCATTAACTATTAGTCACATCTCAGAAATCTTGCAGTTAAAGAGGTATGATGATACGCAATGTTTTCTTGCTTTCATTTACATTTCGGTCCTCTTGAATTTCCAATTCTCTCGCCATTTTCAATAAATTGTGTTTAAATAAACCAGCCACAAAGAAACATTAACAGATTTTGACGTAGCAGATTGTCATCGATTGATAGATTTGAGATCTCGATGTAACCGATCATTGCATCACTGATTACAGGAACAATATTTAGTTCTAGAAGTTTCAGGTTGCTGTAGAGTCCACCAGTCAGTAAGGTGCAAATTATGATGATGCCCCCCAAACCTTATCTCTCAACGATGATGTAGTTTCTCTCAACGATGATGTAGATCTCTCTCAATACTCAATGACTTCATTACTGGACTGAGGATGCTTAAGAAAGATGTGAGCCATAATTAATATACAATACACATAATATACAGTCTGTCCTCTCTAATCCGGACTTCTGTAATCCGAATCCCTCTGTAATCCGAACCATTTTCTGGGAACAAATGTTATTCATATTATTTCTTAATGTTCCCTAAACCAGGACATTCTGTAATCCGAACAAATTGCTGTGAGCGAAGGTATTCGGATTAGAGAGGGCAGACTGTGTTCTTTGCCAATCACTTATCGAGTTGATGTACTCCCCCTTCCCCCCCTTGTTTTCCTAGAGATTTGGCGCCTTAGATTGTCACATACATGTTTTTCTTTCATCATGGAGTTGTCTCACAATCGACGATAAGGGTTCTTTAATGTCTTTCCTAATCGTACCTAATGACATTGATATATCGAAAACTCGAGATCCACCTTCAAAATTCAATGAAGAGTTTCACCTTGTATTCATACACCCACTTTAAAGCAAACACCTGGTTTTGACATAAAGAAAAAAGAAAGAAAGAAAAAGACAAGAATTTTTGTAAACAATTTTCCATAGATAGATAGATCTAGAACTATGTGTCAAATTTTATGGAAATTGGTAGATATATATTTAGATATAGATCTATTCACAATATTTGAACTAAGAAAGATGTGTGTTGTATAATGGATACGTTTTTTGTTGACATCAAAAAGTTGATCGAAGAATACGACCCTGAGCGTCCTTATAGGGCCGCTCAGATACGACCTAAACATTATGAAAATATCTAGATGCTTTATGAAATTTTCAAAAATTCGCCAGCTTTCCAGTTTTACAACTTAATAATTAACTAAAGACTGCAATCAAAATTAGAATTCTTTTTCAAATGAATCCATGCAATGATTAATCGTCCTACTGATATCAGAACATGAACTTATGCTTACAGGAATGATTTAACAGTAAGCAGTTTTGGAATTTAATGGCAAGAGAAGAGAGAACATGTTCTTAAACTCTTTATCTGAAGTTGTGAATGATTTTATGTAAGGCTTTCCCGTTAAATTTCACTACCGTATAAGCCAAGAGCAATAGATCTAGTTCTTCCTTTTGTTCGCCAATAATGATAGCTTTACATGCTTTATTGACCCTGTTATCGAAAATTTAAAATATTATGGCCAACTTTTATCTAGAGGTTTCATATTGAGGTTCCCTATGATATGGACAATTCGTTGTTTTTATTTGTACTGTTCTCGAGGTTTACTCATTTCGATGGAATTCAAGTCTTTCATGATTTTAACATTACTTCGAATCTGTGGTCTATCCATAGAAGTATACACTTCGTCTAATCCAATGAGTCTATTACAACTTTTTAACTTAAGGAATGAAATTGTCAGAAATTTAGCCTACATATTACATGTGTATATACTGTTCAAGTTTTAGAGGTGTTGTAAGTTTCCTTTAGCTTTTATGCAAAACCATGACCAAAGCTGATGACATTTTTCAGAAGCCAAAATCGTTCAAATTTTATACATTCCAATACTAGTTTTTTAGACACTCGGTTCATTCATAAAAATGTTATTCTACAAAATTGAAAGCACCGTTCTTTAGTGTTCTTTACTCTTTGTATTTTTGCAGCAACCGGTGCATTGTGCATGTATTATGATTTCTTTGTTAACTACACAGTTCTAAGAATCTAGGTTTTTAAGACTGAAAAATATTTCGTAATGCTGCAAAAGCTTTTATATCGACTTTAGTGAGTGAATATAATAGTTCAATGATTCCTTTTTTTTTTATTTCATGAAGAATATTAGGAAGAAAATAAATGGTTTCTGATATATTTAGGCCCTCAGACAAACTACATGTAGCTTTATGTTCGTTTTGATAATTTCATAAATATACACTTTATTATTTGATTTGATAATTTTGATAGGCATCGAATGGTAAACACTTCGTTTTGCTTCGGGACGAGAAAACCATCATTGATTTATTGACACTTTTGGGTGTAGGCCTACCGTACGCAATTACCATGACAATTTCCTCTTTATCCACACCAGGATGTTCTCAAACTATTAATATCCACTAAGCTTAATCTAAAAGTACCGTAGCTCAAAGCCATTACATGATTACCCGGTACAAAGAGTTTGCCATAATATGGCTCTGTTTAAACTTACTGTAGCATTCTTTCAAATTACTCCCTCTTTTTGGGGTCACCTGTGCATACTGTTTAAGAAGTTAATTAGTTTACTTTTTTACTCTTTAGCCTTGAATTGATTCGTATCTTAATAGTGTTCTGCCGCGAGTCTCATTGAACTTGGGTGCCGCTGATATATAACGAACAAAATTCTTTGTGTGTTACAAGTGTTTTACAGATAACATCAAATCGATCATAGGCTATTACAGAAATGTACGAGCACGGTTTTAAATCTACAATAACCAGACCTAAAAGTATATAACGTAATCTGATGCACCTGATTCACAATGACGTAGAATATTTTATGCCCATGTCTAAGTTTTCAGATAGATCTACATTACAATGTCATTTGGTTTATTTCAATTTATTGTCATCGCCAAATCAATTTGGTGCTTATCTTTAAAATATTTCTTCTTTTTTTTTTATTCGATCCTCTAAAACTATGGATAGTTTGCCAACTTTGTTAGTAATCAAATCTAATCATGGTGTAAACACAATTAATTTCGTTGTAAAAAATAGAGTCAACAATAAATCCGATGATAATAATATGCCCACGGTGAATTTGTTAAACAGATATATATTTACACTTTCACGTTACTAAATTATGGTTTGATATGAATATTTATCTTATGATTGTTATTACATATCATTAGGCCTTTAAAATCTAGCTCTAAGTTAAACAAATTATTCTTGTTACCATCTTAACGCAAAAGAGAACACCCATTATCCCTCCCCGTTTACCGAATCTCTTCCCCAACGTGACACTTAGACTCTCGTCTGTCAAATGTTAGGAAATTCCTATGGAAAGATGTTTGGGTGAGTGTTCAAGTAATACCAGGTTGTTGGCTCTTTTTTAAAACAAATATCGGGTACCTCAGCGAATCCATGTATTGTTAGTGTCAGCCTTTGGTAGTGACGGCACAATTCCCGACTGAATTAATTGTGAGAGTAAGTTTCATGTTTCTTGTTTTAAACTTATGAGTCTTTGCCCTCTTTCAACCACCTCTTGGGTTTTTATTTTTATGTTATATCATAGACTTTTTGTACTTTTTTTTAGTTACAAACCAACATATTACTGGCTACCGTGGAAAAATGCAACCTTATTGGCAATTTTGCAACTTTGTCTTGTAATTGTTGCCAGTAATTCTTTTGCAATTTTGGTTATTTTTAGCAATTTTAGCAGTAACATAGCAAACAAATTTGAAATTCTGTTGCAATTCTGCTTTTTAAAATATTTCTTTATAGCTATTTCATCTTTTTTGTATTGCAAATTTAGGAATTATTTCATGCAATTTTCCGCGGAGCGAGAGAGAATTTTGTTTTTGTATATTCAATGGAAACTTAATCTGGGTCACCACCATAACAATCTGTAGAACTTGAACATTAAGTATGAATTATGAATTTGTTGTGATAAGTCCAAGTTTTTAGTCATCATCAACATAATAATCACTATTATATCCATCGTAATCAGCATAATCATTATCATTATCGCCATCAACATCGTTAACAGTAACATCATCATCGTCATCCTCCTCTTCATCTTATCATCATTATCGTTGTTGTAATTTTCACCCTTAATTTACAGGTATATGTAATTAGATCTATAACATCATGAAGCATGTTAGATTACCATTATCGTTAGAGACCCGACTCGAATCACTCATAAATCGCCTGTCACTTTACTTACTTACAGGCTAAAGATGGTTAAAAGAAGCAGCAAATTCCGCACCCAAGTTAAAAGAAGGTCAATTTTATCGTTCTCTGATATTATCAGAAATTTTTTAATAGAGTAATAATTGATTTAGTGATAAGAACATTGGAGGCGTCAGTGGCCTAGTGTTTAACTCAGTTCTAACATGAGAAACCCCAGCAGCTCAACTCACCGACATCGGTTGGCTGGGTGACTTGGTGGGATCGCTAAACGCAAAAAAAAAAAAAATCAAAAAAAAAAAAAATCGATAACTTCTAGTCATTGACGGTGTGTCCTTAGGTAAGATACTCAGTCTCATCTATCTCATTCGACTTAAGTGTGAATGATTACCTGGCCGCTATAACAGCATAAAATAATCCGTGTCCGAAAATTGTATTTGCGCCTAACAGGAAGCCAGTCTTGTCCTATGAATTATGTGCTTTAGTTGGGCAGGGGATGTGAAAAAGTCATTATAGAGCGCTTTTAGAGTAGAGGCTAATTACGGTAGGCGCCATTAAAATGCACATTTAGCTTGTTACTTTTGATCTTATATCGGCTATTTCAGGTAGGCCTGTATTATATATGTGGGCTATGG
>JASKDV010175193.1:0-22715 GCA_032466395.1 Aegires albopunctatus | reverse complement strand
TCTCTCTCTCTCTCTCTCTCTCTCTCTCTCTCTCTCTCTCTCTCTCTCTCTCTCTCTCTCTCCCCCCCCCCCTCTCCCCTTTCCCTGCACCTTGTTTTCAGTTACTTTATATCTGACCACAAATGATGATGTAAATGTAAGGAAAAATAAAAATATCAAGGAATCATGAAACTACAAGGCATCATAATTATTACACATAAAGTTCAGCCTTAGATCTACATCAAGTTTAGAACAATATAAAGATTTATGTAGATCTAGATTAATATCTACAAGATGGATTGATAATATGAATAAAATTGATTTTATTGGTTACATTTATTTGCTGGGCTGCACCTTACTAAATATAGGTAGACCTTTTGCACTATCCTTTGACTTTGATCCCAATCCTCCAAGGTTATGGCAATGGCTAAGGTTTGGGGACTGCCAAGGTTGTGAGTTCTACATCTATATTATTTATACATAGTGTATTATAAACCAATTTTTATCTCTTTTGATTAACTTTTTTAATCATAACCTATGGAGATACATTTTTGATCCACAGGTTGAGAAAACCAAACCTTTTAAATGTGGAACTTTTGGTGCTTCAAAACTGGAAAACAGGCATTTGGCTACTGGAGATTTCAATGGAAAAATGCAGATTTGGTAAGAAACTGATCTTACATCACTTACTTACCTACTTAAGCCCTTTGCTCGCACAGGAACATAGACCATCAACAACACTTCTCCATCTTGTCTACATTGGGTTGCTTTCTCTGCCGTTTCCAGCTCATTCAAAATCTCTTCAGTTGGTCATTGGTGTCTCTTCTCCAACTATTCCTAGGCTGGCCTCTCCTTCTGTTCCCCTGTGGGTTCCAAGTAAGAGCTTGTCGGGTAATGCTGATTGCTGGTTTCCTCCAAGTATGGCTAATCCAGCCCCACTTCCTCTTTTGGATCTATTTGGAGACAGGCTCCTGGTTTGATCTACTCCATAGATCTTCATTAATGATTTTATTATGCTATTTGAGATTGAAGATCTTACATCAACAGCTATGTAAAGCTTTACTTTATCGGGAAACAGTTGTCTTACAACTTTATGGTGAAGTTGTAACTGAAGAGCATTTTTCCAAAATTCTGTAACTGCAGTTATAATGAAATTTGCAGCCTTGTCTTTCAACATCAATAATAAAAAATTCTGACGGGTTGTTAGAAAATAGAACACTTATGTAGTCTCAAAATCATTCAAACTTAAATTATTTGTGCACTCGAACAAATATCTGATGGTTATTCTATCCTCCAATAAATTTCACTGTTTTAAAAAAAATGTCATGACATTTTACTATTCCAATACTGAGTTTTGGACAAACGCTCTTCAATTAATTGTAATAAATTGAATAATTCATTACCATGAGTTTTATATTTGAAGGGGTCAGAACAAGAAGAAGGCTAAGTCCAATTCATCTAAAAACAGAGTTCTACCCAATTACCTACAGTTTAAAATGTAGGCTATCTATTTATATAAATGATGAAACAGTTTTTGCCAATTTTCTCAAAATTGATGTCATGTGACATAACCTTGTTGTTCTGACCCCCTCATTTTATTATGTATGTTGAACATCAATTATGGTTTTCTTACCTACAATTGAGCTTATTTCAATAAATGCAATTAATTTTATCCACAAATTTCAAAGATGAACTTTGTCAGAAATCTTGAGGAAGGAAAATTGTATAGTATCCTTACTTACACATCAACTATCATCATATTATGAAATAATTGTGGAGGTCTATTTGATTTTTATTGTTGTTGTTGTCTACTTCCCTTACAAAGGAACTTGGAGTATTTAGATCTGCCAGTTTATTCAGCCCAAGGACACAAGGAAATAATCAACTGTATTGATGGAATTGGAGGCTTGGGTATAGGAGAGGGTGCACCAGAAATTGTCACAGGCAGCAGAGATGGTAAGAGAACTACTATTTATTTTACTTTTTACTTACCATACTCTTATCATTATGCACACCTCTTTTGGGGGCGTCATTGGCCTAGTGGTTAACACAGTTCAATCACAAGAAACTCAAGCAGCTTCACTCACCAACACCGATAGCCTGGGTGACTAAGTGGGATTGTATCCCGCCAGACATAAGTTTTCTCGATAACATCTAGTCATTGGCATTGTGTCCTTAGGTAAGACACTTTGTCCCACCTATATCAATCAACACCGGTGTGAATGAGTACCTGGCCTTTTAGACAGCGTTGTTGGTGTCCGAAAAACTGTTAAAAAGCCTAAGAGGTTGCTGGTCATGTGCTATGTGATCTGTGTTTCTGTCGGCCAGGGGAAGTGAAAAGTAATTGTAAAAGCTTGGCGATTAGCGCTATATAAGTGCACTTTAACTAACATCAAAATTCTCCTCTTTTCAATGAATGTACACAAATGGAGTCTTATTGGTAATAAAGCTAGCATATTCAAACAAGAAGTCACAATTTTCTCTCTTCATTTCATCACTGATCTGTTTTCTAATTTATTCAGGGTCAGTTAAAGTTTGGGATCCTCGTCAAAAGAATGATCCAGTAGCAACAATGGAACCTGGCGAAGGAGAGACTAAAAGAGATTGCTGGACAGTTGCTTTTGGTAATAGGGATGCTAGTTTTACTTATTTAAAGTTCCTTCTGCCCCCTATCCTTAAGTTGCTAGGATAAAGAGTGCCGTCCTATTGAAGACAGACTATAATATCATATAATATATGCATGTAAAAGAATCCTTGGCTGTTCACAAGGCAGTCAAGGAAAAGCCTGATATCACAAAAGTAGTGGCTATTGGTAAAATTCAATACAACAACTTATTTAAAGGACATTGATGAGTTCTTGTCAAAAACATCATTAAGATATTGTTTATAAGTTCTTAATTATTGATTAGAGTATGTATATATATTATAGGATGTTGAATCCTTTGGTTTTTTAAAAATCTATTATGTGTGTGGGTTTTTTATGTTATTTTTTTTTTAAAGTTTAGCTTCTTGTTGTTATGGGACATAATTTTGTATAAGCATTTGATTGAATACTGGACATGAAAGAGAGATGTTCTCTATAGAATGTTAATGTTAGTGTTGTAAGGATAATGTATACATGTTGCATTTATCATTTTTTGTTCTCAGGAAATGCTTACAGTAGTGAAGAGCGATGTGTTGCTGCAGGCT
This sequence comes from Aegires albopunctatus, assembly GCA_032466395.1. Lineage (NCBI taxonomy): Eukaryota > Metazoa > Mollusca > Gastropoda > Nudibranchia > Aegiretidae > Aegires > Aegires albopunctatus. Next base: position 19,547 of record JASKDV010175193.1, on the reverse strand, counting down.
ATGATAATGGAGACGTCAAGCTATTTGATTTACGGAATATGTCATTAAGATGGGAAACAAACGTGAACAATGGTGTATGTTAACAATTTTCGTACTCTCTAAAAGTAGAGGGTATAGGGAATACCCTACAATAATATATTGTAATAGGGTATCTAAAATAACAGTTTAGATGGTAGATTCACGAAACTTCATAGAGCATGGTCGCCCCCAACTGAAGTGGGTTCTATTAATAGACTTGATGCAACTTAGACAGGACAAAGATAGATAGGACTCGGCACGTTTTTTTTTTCCAAAAAATTTTGAGTTTCAGATTGAACGGGCTCGACTGTAGCAATAGAGCCCACACTACTTGTACATTAGGTGTCGTGGGTAAAATATTTTCTCATGATAAATTGAGATGAATAAGCTTGGTTTTCCAAGAGACATCAGAATTGTTCTCACAAGGTTTTGGAAAATCATTCTTTTTTTGTGGAGTAAATCCTTTAATATTTTAATTTTAATGACAATATGAAAGCCATGAAATGAGTTCAGGGTCTATGTAAGTTGTAAGCTATTCAACAAATTTTGAATTTTAATGAAAATATGAAAGCTGTGAAATGAGTTCAATGTCTATGTAAGCTATTCAATTCAATTTTTATTGTAAGATTTGGAATACTTTGAGGTAGCTATACTGACTGTAAGAGATGTGTTTGATTTTGTAACAAATTGTTTACGTCTACTTAACCAGGTGTGCTGTGTAGAATTTGACCGCAAGGACATATCCATGAATAAGTTGGCTGTGACAACACTAGAATCCAAATTTCATGTGTATGATATGCGAACCCAACATCCCACCAAAGGTTTTGCCAGCATTACAGAAAAGGTAGGCCTATCTATAAAAGAAAATCATTGACGTTATTCTAAATAAAATTTTCGTAGTTGTCCTTTTTAACCAGGTTTTGCTTTTTAATTATAATCTTGATTCTTAGAATAGCTTTTTAATAGCCAGATTGATACAGTAGAACACACTTAAACCAAACATAGCACTAAACCGAAATAAGATTAAAGTCCTGGGTTTTTTCCTCTCTACATCTTTTTTATGCTGTTAATGGTAAACCAAAACAAATTTCACCCGCAGCATAGCTGAACCAAAACCCAAACCTAAAATACTGTAACGTGATGTAAAGTTGTAGAGCAGAAATAGAAAGTTGAGAAAAAATGGACAGCCAGAAACAGTTATTACCTATTCCCATTCCATTTGCTCAATACAATTATATGCACACACAGTTCATCCCTGTCCGTGGCCAGATGGCCTGCGGTGCCCAAAGGGATCTTAACCAGTGTAACACACATGTGATACTCTCTCTTCACCCTCAGGTTAATTAAATGTAACAAGGTTTGAACATTCTTGTTACTTTCCCTTACAAATGGATAAACCAAAATATGTTTAAACCAAAATGATTTCTTTGGTCCCAAACATTTTGGTTTAACATGGTTCTTCTGTATTTCTTATTGTTCTTTATAACCAATTCCCACTCAAATTAACTATAGTCAACCTTAATGCAAGTCCAAATGCATACCTAGCTTGACTGAAGTTGACCATTGTGACAGTAACTTCCCTTTATTGTCCTTTTTATGGTGGAAACTGTTCTTTTCCAATTATTTTGTGTAAAGTAAGTAAAGGTTGTACATTGATTGTCCTCTTATCGAGGTCGAGATTTTTTCTAACATTTTATCTTTACTCATCTCAATGGTGAAAAGAATTCCTTTTTTTCATAGAATTAGATGAAGGAGAATCCGTACAAAGCCAAATGGTGTGGCCCTAATTGAACGCCATCACTCGTTTGGCAAGTTAGTAAGATCATATATTGACTCACAATTAGACGAAAGGAATACGTACGAGTGGAAATTGTGCAGCCACTATATGAATAATGTTAATCACCATTATTCATTGGGCAATCTATCATGATCAATAACATGTGGGTCGAATTCTGGACTCTCGCCAAACCAAAGGCGAAGAGAGCTTTCAGTCACGTGATCGTATTCTAATTAAATTTCTATTTCTATGAATTTTTTCAAACTATTTTTAATGTATGCATAAAATTCTTCTCTCTTCTAAAGGCCCATAAATCTACAGTATGGCTGGCCCGCCATTTGCCTCAAAACAGAGATGTTTTCATGACCCTGGGTGGAAATGGTTCTCTTAACTTGTGGAAATAGTAAGTAAAACAAATTTACCTAATTATTATTCTTTGTAAATTATAGTTACCTAATTCAAGTTCAAGCAAATGGGTTAATTTACTTGGTTTGGTAGAAAAAAGATAATTTTATCTTTTGAATTGTTGTTTGCTCAGTTTTAAAAAATTCACAATCTTCATTGTTGTTAACCATCACTCATATTGATTAATTCAAAAATGATTTTTTTAAATATAATCTCACTTTCGCTCTGACCTTTACTAAGGGTCTCAGGGTTTGATTTGATAAATTGATGATGCATAATGCATGATATTGACTATAGGATTTCCTGTCACAGGCTTGATGCTTGAATTTTAACAAAGCTGGTGTCATTTCAAATATGGTGCAGTCGGGTTTAGTGAAGAGAAGTGTGTTGAAAAGTTTAAAGCCAATGGTGATTGCCATATCTGTACTGCCTGGATTGGATCATCATTATTAGATTGGTAATCTTGAAATAATTACCTACAGGAAAGTCTCTTTGTAGATTTGAAATCCAATGTTAGACTCTTCTGTCTATTTCTTGCATAGCATTGATTTTTGGCAACTGAAATTTAGTAAAATTACAATTTCAATGATCAGTGTCACCCGTCACCTGTCAGTGTCACCCGTCACCTGTCAGTGTCATCAGGGCTGATGTTAGCTGCCATACTTGTCCATGCAACTCGCTTCCAAGCCTCTTGGTTTCTGCTCTCCTGGGATATTTCTCCTATTTTCAGTTCACAGCTCTAATGTAGGCAGAAGTTAATAAAAGGTAATTTGTGATATTTCATTTCCATTTCTTTTATTTTACAGCTCCTATCCATCATCAAGATCTAAGAAGGACAGTGAAGGTGCAGAGGTCGGAGTTGCTGGTACTGTTGACCTTCTACAAAATGTCACTCTTTCCACTCAGCCAATCAGCAGCTTTGACTGGAGTCCAGATAAACAAGGCCTATCCGTGTGCACTGCTTTTGACCAGAATATCCGAGTAATTATCACTACTAAGTTGAATACATTATGACACTGATTGGATCTTCCCTGCTGTCATTGAAAATCATTAAAAGTATTCCAATCCATGAATCACTCCCTCAAGAAACACATCTGAATTGCATCATTGGTTCATTTGATTATTTTGTTTTATACAGTTTCTTGCAACAATTTGTATTATGGTCATAGCTTTCTGTATGATGACTTGATTCTATTCCGTCCTTACGATGTACGCGATGAGATGAATGAATGCCATTAAAAAAAAATAGTCAATGTATGAACGATGATATCTAGATCTGAAAGACACATGTATTTATTAAAGGAAGCGAAAAAAACCCAATCCCGAAACAAAAAACAAAAAAACAAAAAAACAAAACATAAAAATTATATTTTTGTCAAACAAAAAAGTTTTGCCTCAATGGAAACATTCTGATCACCTACATGTGTGTATTCAGAACTTTAGGCTAAAATCAATATTAGGATTTGGAGAATTGAAGGAGTCGCTTAGTCCAATTCATCTAAAAACATAGTACTACTGCAGTTTAACTCTTTGAGCACAGGGGTTAAATCCGTGTTTCGCCGCAAAGGTATAGAATGCTATGATTTGAAAATAGGGGTGTCTATTTCTTTTGGGCATATTTCCCTTCATATGAGCCTCAAATGTAAATTGTAGCATATCAAATCAATCACAATTGAAAGGGCTTTATGAATAACAGGGATGAAATTATCTATTATAGAAAATGTACTGATGATAACCAAATAAATGTTATGCAATGCAAAAATAATGATTCTAAGAATTATTATCTATTCATATACCTGACTATAAAAAATAGAAAATCTTCATCCAGAACCTTGTGATTGGTTTATATCAGTTCAAACAAAGTCACTCTCCATTCAGGTAAAATTTCAGTCTCAGCGGGTAACCCGTTTTTGAATTATAATCCAATGAAGCCACATCATTTCAACAAAAAAAAGAAGAAAAAAAACACAATCTTTATCATTAGATCTATACGTATTTTCATGAATATCTGGATCTAGATCTACACTTGAAGACGAAGAATCAGTCACTCTTAGGAATAACTTCATCATCACTGTCCTGATCACTAATATCATCGTTGGCGATGTTTGAGAACAAATTTACATTTTCTTGGCGAGTATAACGTCTCGTTTCTAGTCAAGAAAGTGCTCCGACGATTAAAGTCGCCGTTACTTTTTATTTACATTGCAATTTCTCCCACTATAGAAATTTCACTACGGTCTAATGCTTGGAAATGATAGAAGAATTATTGTAGAATATAATCTTCAAGTAATTTCGTATTGTTATTCATTCGTATTGTTGCGTGCGCTATAAATCTAGCATTCGTTTACCGGCTGCTTGTCCATTTTGCCAAAATCATCGGCCATATTCTGCGGCTGTTTGGGCTCAAAGAGTTAAAGGAATCCAGTTTCCTTTCAATTTCTTAAGTAGTTTTCCAGCTTTCTAAGCCATATGTCAGCACTGACAGGACATCAGAGTTAAACAGTCTTAGTTTGTTTTCATTGACATGATCTTACTTGCCCATATTTTGTTCAAGGCTCTAAAGGCTCCAGTTTCTTTTGCAATTCTTATGTTTTCTTCCACTTTGATGTTGACCATGACCTCTCTTTCTGTACATCCTCCAAGATAGGTGAATTGGCTAAATTGAAATACTAAGATAAATCATTCTTAAATAATGCAATAGTTTATGGCATATTTCAATAACATTAACTCACTGAGGACCAGCTGATATGAGCCAAGCACACCTCCTGGGACCAGCCGTATTTATACATTTTCAAACCACCATTTGGATAAAATGTTCTAATCATTTTAGAACGCTGAAATTTTGCATGTAGTTTGACATAATCATGTAGTTTGATGTTCTGTGGTGATTTTTGTTCTTGCTTCATATATATTTTGCAACAGCAAGCTAAAACTTGTAGTATATCGTATGAAATTATAGTCTTTGTCATGGCAACTCGGGCTTGGTCCCTAACGTAGGTTTCAGCAATCCCAAGCCTAACTCGAGCTTGGTCCCTAACGTAGGTTTCAGCAATCCCAAGCCTAACTCGGGCTTGGTCCCTAACGTAGGTTTCAGCAATCCCAAGCCTAACTCGGGCTTGGTCCCTAACGTAGGTTTCAGCAATCCAAAGCCTAACTCGAGCTTGGTCCCTAACGTAGGTTTCAGCAATCCCAAGCCTAACTCGAGCTTGGTCCCTAACGTAGGTTTCAGTAATCCAAAGCCTAACTCGGGCTTGGTCATCAGTGAGTTGATATCAGAATAGTTTTGGGACTTCTTGAGTATACTCCTAAAATTGTGCTTGGAGAACTTAATATCTAGATCTTTTAAGACTTGACTGCTGTGATTATATTTTTGATCTTTACTTCTGCTGCTTCTCCTTTCAAAACATGTTTTTGGGTTTAGTCCAGATTCTTTGTAATCATTGGTTTGTCACTTGTCTCTTTCATCACCCATTTTCCTTCACAGAAAAATATGATGCGGTTGAAAAGGAATTGATTGAAGAATTCAGACTTGGCCAACAGGCCGGTGACAGACGGCAGATGAGAAAAATCACCAACCTTCTGCAGCATTTCAAGGTTTTTTCATTTGATACATTGTTTTTTTGGGGGGGGGTGTTTTTTTTGTGTGCTTAACCTGTGATACACTTATCAAAATGTATTTTCAAGGTTTCTGTTAACAAACCCCATAAAGGAATGATTAGGGCCATAGACATAGCAGTAGGATAAGAAAAATTCTGTCTCCATTTGCCAATATTTCTGTGGCCTTACACCTGAAATTATTACTATGACTATTGCATTGATTCAGTACATTCATAATATTGATAAAAGCAGAGAGAAAACAGATTCCACAAAGCATTCTATCTATACATGACACCACAAGATCTTTATGAAATTGTTTTTTTTTAAATTCCTTACAGTAAAGAATTATATATTATAAATTCTGTTGCTCTTTTGATATTTAGCTTCAGAAAAGCATTTAATCATGTATTTATATATCCCTTGCTGTTTCTATTTCAGAGCTATGGACAGTGCATAGATGTCTTTATCACTGAAAGTCAAAAGGTAAGAGTGACTTTTCATCCAATATAGATAGCTTGCCAGAATCTTTTCTTTAATTCTTGCTTGGTGAGGCACTAATTGCTTCAACAACTTCACTGACTCCTGGTCTCAGTAGATAGTGGCAACCACCATCTACAAACGTCCTCACTCTTGCACCCAAAGGAAATTTCAAGAGCTTTGCACATTGTATCAACCTAATCACACATTGAGGTCATAGTCTGACAATTTGATTCTCGAGGTTACTTTCACTTAAACAAAAGTTGGTAAGAAAACCTTTGAATTCTTCATTGGCACCTTGGGACAGTCTGCCTTTCTATATCAGGTATTAGTCTAATGTAACTGGCATCAAAAAGAATCTGAGCACTCACTTTTTAAACCATCCTTCATTTTACCTGTATATCAAGAGTTATCATGATGTGTTAACAATTAATATTGTTATCTTTGTTCCTTATTGAATATTTCACCAAACGCACCTTTCATCAGGAGAAAAGTTGCTCACTAAGAATGTTCATTATCAATTATTATTATTATTATTATTATTATTATCAATTATTATTATTATCATTATTATTATTGTTGTAAATCTTTAACTTTAATGACATTGGGTCTATCAAAACTCAAAAAACTGGATCGTTCATGTCTTATTTTTTCCAGGGGGCATACAAACATGATAATTTGTTTGATGACATAGTTCCGTTGTGTGTCAATACCAGCAAGATAGCCAAAGCTGTGTTTTCAAACCCTGATGCCGTCATGAGTAAGCTGGTTCAGAATGTCTTTCAAGGAACCATTCAGGTAAGAAATGGTATTGTCATCCTCATTTCTTACCATGCTCACTAGCTTAACCCAAGAAAAGCTACGGGCGTCACCTAATTCAGGCAGTGAACAGTTGCCACTGATATTGTTTTGGAAAAATGGGGGTGTGGCTAAGGGGAAGCTCATATTTTGACTCAAGTTGAAAAAAGGATAAATGTCACGCCTATGGAAGATAGACCTATAAAACTATATTTTCTGAAAGGTTATAAAATGAGGAATTGATTTTTGATGTCAAATATTGGTAACAAATTTATAATTGATTTATTTTTAAGGCATTATTTCTTGTTTATCTTCAAAAGAACAGGAAAAGCAGCTAATCTATCTTAAACTTAGCGGTGAAAAGTGAAAAAAATCCAGTACATATTACATAGCGGCACATATGCTCGAAAAATACCCTCCCCTCTGGGTCCCCAAGTCATTCAAAATGTAGTATGCATTTAATAAAATCAAATACATATTTGTATTTTTAATGAACGGGTTTTCAGGCTTGGGATAGCGCCTCTTTGACCAGCGATTACCAAAAAAAAAAGGGGAAAAGGTAGAATAGTAAAGTAACTTGCAATCTGATTGGCTGAACTTTAACTTTAACTTCAAAGTTCAAACCATGAAGTTACTCATGATTAAAGAGTGGAAATTTCCATTTCAAGAGAGCAAAATCTCATGCGGTTAAATAATCCCCCACTTACTTCCCGGGCAAACGACCTGAACATGCAGTAATAAATCCGCCATAGCTTTTCTAGGGTTAAGCAGAGGGATATCATTGAGAGTCAATGCAATAAAATTTTAAAGAACAGCATATTGAACCGGCTCCAATTGGTATGTCTTTATCCTCAAATCCCATCCATTCCTTCCCTCCCGCAGTTGAAACATAAACATTTCAGAATATAAATTATGCAATCTTAATTTCTTTTAACTATGTCAATGGTCACTCTTGCTGTAATCATTTTTTATATAAATGACTAAACTACTATTACAGAGCAGTTTTTATATTCTATTTTTTTATTCAGATATTGCAGAGAATGATCTTACTATCATTGTTATAATAAAAATAATAATAATAATAATAATGATAATAATAATAGTGAGAACATTAATCGTTGTCATTCTTCCTCTTCTTCTTAATATTTATGAAGTTATTATTATTGTTGTTATTCTTATCATCATCATCATCATCTTCATCATTATTATTTTGCTATTGTTGTTGTGAAGTTGTTGACATGTTGGTTCATTATGTGTACCGTATCAACATTGTTTTCAATTCCATAGGGTCATGTAGCTTCTAGACTAGAGAACCAATCAGATCCAGAAGTCTACCTTAATAGTCTCTATGATTTACATATCAGGTAAAGTATTGTCATTCTTTTGTACAAAGGACTCTACTCAAAAGCTTTTGTGAAATTTAAAAAAGTTTTAATTCACCCTCCTATAGCATTCACCCTCCTATAGCATTCACATCCTCAATGGTACCTTACAGTCCGACAGTAACAAAGAGTACATAGATTTGCATTATTTTTGGTACAACTGTATCTTTTCTACACAAAGATATTGTCTCAATAGCCATGTAGGCCTACTGATTTGTACACCATAGTTGAGCGAATCAATCAGAGTAGATTTTCATTCTTTGAAAAAAGCCAAGCAGTTTTGACAAGTTTTTAACCTGACATGTTTTGATCTGTAACCCGCCATTCTAACAAGTCAATGTGACTCCTGTGAACAGAGACACCACTTTTCAGGAATTCCTCTCAATTCAGGGTGGCATCTCTGTATATATAATGATCCTATCCTATGTCTGGGCTTCCAGGAGAATTTTAATTAACCCTTTAACAGGCAAACTTCCAGGAGAGAAAAGATTGGGCCTAGGTTAGATTTTGTGGTTGTTTTGAAGTGAAAAAGAGCTCAAAAATCTACCAATGGTTAAATAGAAGCTCAATTACCTTCTGTATCAATATGTAAACTTCTCTGAGTTTCCTGTAATAATTGATGTCAAAATTCTGATCAATCTAAGTAAAATATTCAGCCGATTTGACAGGTTTTGGGCGTTATGCCAGTTAAAGGGTTAAGACGTAGAATGATATGCTAATGATTTATTTCCATTACCTACATGTATATGTCTACTGTTTATGGTTTTTGTCTTTAACCTCGTTTTCACTTCATGGGTTGAGAAGACCCAGAATTTTAGCCAATATTTTTATCATTTTACTATTTATTATACAGTAGAACACTTAAACCAAAATGTTGGGGACTGAATAAATCATTTCAGTTTAAACATATTTTGGTTTATCCATATGTAATGTAAGGAGAATAACAAGAATGTTCAAACAATGACATCTTCTAGCAGAAGTAGAGTTATACAGTTCAGTTAAAATCAGTGTTTAATAGATTTTATATGATGGTAACTGCAGTGTGGTAAGGGAACTGATTAAGACCATGTGTACTTGTAGGCTTACTAGTGGAGAATGGGAACAGTTGTTTCTGGCAGTCCATTGTTTTTCTACTTTATGATTTGATTTTATGATTTATTGATTTATGTCATGTTGTTTATTGTGTACCACAAGATAAAAATGATATCTCTTTAGAGGTAATACACTTATTATTGCTTTATTCCTAATCTTCCTCATCAGGACATCAAAATTGACGGCAGATATATCCAAGGCCTGCACTGAACATGAATTTAAACTAGGGGACTCAACATTCCTGAACAAGCTGACACGCTCCATATTTGCACAACACTTAGAAAAATATACAGAGTATGTTTAAATAGACTTTTCTTTCACATTGCTGTGTTACTTAAATGCTGTAAATTGATGTCACAGATTTTTGTTTAGACAAGGGGATTGCTTCGTAGCAAATTGACTAGTGTTCTGCCGTTTGCATTGAGAGTAATTGATTTTGCAGTATTTTTCTCTTTATACTCAATAAACATACTGGGTTTTGGATGCAAATGGCAATGTTACTTAAATGTTATAAATTTGTGTCACACAATTTGTGTTTATACAAGGAAATTTCTTAGTAGCAAATCGAATAGTATTATTTAGATGCTATAAGTTCACGTCACACAATTTGAGTTTAGACAAGGGAATTGCTTTAACATCTTTAACATCATTATCAGCAGTGAAAACATTTTCATGTTGTGCATCTTCTCCATCATCATCATTATAATCATTGTCAAGGTAGCCAAAAATTAATCATCATTGTCAACATCTTCAACATCGCCAAATCCTTATCATCAGCAATGATTATCATCATTATAAAAATCATTATCTTCATCACCATCATTATAATCAAATCTGCACTTATTCTGCACAGAGTTGAATTGCAATCGCTAAGACAACACTGTGCATTGGTGCTGCAACTTTACTATGAAAAGAAAGACCATGTCAAGAGACAGATACAATCTGGAGGGTAAGCCTACATATAATTATGCTCTTTCCATCTTTTAGATGCTCATTATTGTTATGTCCCTTCCTATGTTGAGAAAGACTCCAGTACAAATATTAATTTAATTAAAATGATATGTTTATTCAATTTGTGTTGGTTCATTCCGTTACTGGAGTTAGAGACAGACTGATTATAACTTATAATCATTGTTATATCATTAGAGACCAGTAAGGACAGTTAATATGAAACACAGATGAGCAGGTAAAATGATATTTAGGTTTGCTTGGCTGTGAGCTGTTCACAATGTTGGCATGTACATCGCTTTCACATGATGTAATATAAGCAATGAATAACAATAGGAACTCTTCTTAGATTAGAATTTGAAAACAAAAATGATTAAAAAATAATAATGATGATAATGAAATTCCACTTAATTCATCCCAGAAAGGAAATTTGTCTTTTGGCATTTACCATCACCGAGCATCAGCCGTAAGAACAGCAAATGTAGGCAATTTGTGTAAATAACCTTGCCTAGGAGTGTCTCCAATGAGATTAGAAGTTGCTACCTTTTGCATGCGAGTCCTATTGCTTAACCGTTCAGCCACTGTGCCACCAAGGTTCATGGACTCCATTGAAAGAATAGATATTATTACATAATCCCAGTAATGCTTTGAGTCCCCAAGGCAATTTTTCATCTTTTCTTTCTATCCATCGTTCACCATTTATAATTATTTCAATGTTCAAATAGTCAATCTACTGGTATACAAAATTCCTCCTTGTTACCCAACTCATTTTCTACCTTTATATATATACTTTGAATAACTTATTTATTGGAATGAATAACTTGTTGTATATTCGTACTATGGTGTCTTGATCTGGGTCTATATGTATTTGTATTAGTTTGGTCCGATCGAGATTTGTGAAGATGTAATCGTGGATATGTTTACTATTTCCCTACCTTAATTTGTGTGGTTTGATGTGACCTGATGTGACGTTTTGCATTGGTTTTGTGTTATTAGAGAGTCTTGTTGATAACATCCTGAAGATTAGCCATGGTGTCCTCGACGTGTAAGAAATATTTGTTAAAAAAAATAATCTGCTTGTTTTGGAGTAAGTTTCCTAAGTTTTGTCATTAATTTCATACTCTGACAGGGGCTGTTATATAGTTTGTGAAGTATGGAGATGATAACCTGAGCCCGAAAATTCAGCTCGGTGTCAAAATGTGCTGTTGTGCCAAATCTGATTGGAGGACTTAAAGATTTAAGTTAACTTTAAAAGATTAAGTTGAATTTAAGTTAAGTAAATCGACAATGTTTTGCTTCAATGATAATTCTCTGACCTAAAATTTCCAGGCTTCATGATTTGAAGAGAGAATTCCAAGCTAAAATTGGCAATGTTACAAAAGCAGGGCCCAATATTGAAAATTTTGGTGGAGAGACATTCTTGTCACAAGAAGTAGCCATCAATATTCTCCAAGACACAAAAAATGCCTTTAAACGCTGTCAAACGGTAAGCATTCTTTGTGTTACTACAGTGATAAAATATTAGTTCAAAAAGTTGGTAGATATATTCATTTTTGTTATTGATGGGAAAAGAAGTAAAGAAAATATTGGGTTTTGTCTCAAATATCACTTTCAAACTGATAGTTTTAGTTCAATGAGTTGAATGATGGATTCATTGTCTTGATAGAATTTGTCTATAATAAGGTCATTTTTACTAGACATTTTATTGATTTAAAACATTTCATTAATGGTTCACTTTGCTGTGATTTGATTTTTAGCTTTCTTCATCATCGGATGTTGCTGCTAATGCCATCAAAATCATGGATGTTCTCATTCAGTATTTGGTGACAGAGCATATCGACTATGCTGTTGAGATAGGCTTGCTTGGTAATAACATCTTCTTCTGTTTAAGATGATAATATTGGTTATCATGATTATATAATGATGATATCAGACATACTGACTATTTTTAGACTATATTATCATTGTAATGATGAAAATTAACAATAATCATAATTTAATCTTACTGACATTGATGATGGTGATGATAACTATGGTAATGCTGATAAATGATATTGGTTTTTCAAATGTTGATTATGATGATATTAGAATAAAGATGTTTCTCAAGACACGCCTACAAGTTTACTCTGGGTTTACAGTAATGGCTGTATATTAATATTTTCATTCAGGTATTCCTCCATCTGAGCCTAAATCAGAACCAGAGATATTTTTCTTTGATGTTGTGAGTCAAGCTAATACTCTGTTTCACCTTTTTGAGAAACAGTTCACAGATAGCTTCATCCCATTAGTCATGTAAGTACTAGCCCACCGATAAAACCACAACTGTTATTTTGTTACAATACGGTGTTCTAATTTATGAAAAATACAATGCAAATAATATAACAATTTACATTTGTACCATTTCTTTGTTTGATTAATCACCTCTTTTTTGGGATAAATTAAGTTCTATTAAAATTGAAATAAAATTCTGAGGCCACTTGTGGCTGGATTGGAAGGCTCTTACTTAAAGGCTATATTTAAGTCCCTTGATAGTCTTTTTAGTTTAATGCCATTTTTAAGCCTAGAGTAGCTACTCATCTTAGAATCTATTAAAACAACTCATTTATATTACCAATTTGCCAGGTCAGCCAAATTAGTCTCAGTGTATGGATATATTTTCATTGTCAGGTCCTCACATCATCATGGTGACTGTATGAAGAAAAAAAGAGAACTGCGTGAAGTGATGGAAAGTAAAATTGATACTGGGCTCGATCGTTCTGTCAATGCTGTCATTGGTTGGATTCGTCATATTTTTGCTACTGAGCAAAAGAAAGCAGATTTTAAACCGGAATCAGAAGATGCCCCAATGCACCTGCTTTCTCCAGTATGTGGGACATCAAAACTTTTTCTGTTTACTATTTTCACTAGTAGCCTCTTTACTCCTTCTTAAAATAAAGGACTTATAGGTTATAAGATTTGTTGCTTAACATGAATCTAAGGATACTTAACATGAAAAATATTTAGAAATAATAAAGCCTACAATAATTTTCACTGAAAAATATTTAGAAGTAATAGAACCTATTATAATCCCCCTGAGATTTTTTTTATGATTGAAATATAATTTTCTATCTGTATATAATGTAAATAGAATTTTCTCTTTTTACTTACTGGAACTTTGACTCCAAAAATAGTTTCTTATTACATGTCCTTTTCTCCATTGGAATCATATTACAATGTCACAGCTGTCCTATCCATCCACTCGTTCTCTAATAATGTTTTACAACTTTTATTCCTTAGGCTACTCAATTTATTCTTTAGTTAGCTTAGCAATTATTTGTTAAGTGCCTTTCCCAAAGAACTAATAGGAATAAAACCCAGGTTTTTTTGATTGCAAACTAAAATTGACTTTTTAAAATTCATTCTCTATATTCATTTGTGCTTACTGCTTTTTTTAAATTTCAAAATTACATTACAGGCGGCCATGAAGGTCTCAAAATTTCTTCATAAGCAGGTCCAGGAGATTCGTAACAGTCTTGATGGCAAAAATGTGGACGTTGTGCTGGGGACGTTTGGCCAGAGGTTTCACAGGCTCACTTATGATCATCTGACACAGTTCACTTACAATTCCATAGGTAATTACAATCAAATAAATCTGATAGGGATAGGTATATGCCTACAAGAGAAGCGTCAATGGCCTTGTGGCTAACACAATTCCTAAAAGGAGAAAACACCATCAGCATTCATTCCCTGACTCTAGTGGCTAGATGACATAATGGTGGGATCTAATCCGCCAAATGCAACATTATATTCTTGTTAACCACAGGTCTTTAGCTAGGTGTTCTCAATTAGGTCACTTTGTCACATTTAACCTCACTCAACTCAGTTGTTCGGCTAAGAATTGGCCAAAAGCTGTAAAAAGTAAAAGTAAAATTCGTTCTAATATAGCACACACATTCACAGCGTAGCCGTGCTCAATGTACTTTACATTGACTTCATTATTCCCCTGACCGACAGCTGCACAGAACACATAAGACAAGATTGGCAGTCCGATAGGTGCAATTACAATATTTGGACAAAGACAACACTGTCTGTTGGTAAACTGTGTAAAAGCTTTGGGTAAACTGGCGTCTTAACTAGGATATAATTTAACATTGTAATTTCAGCTTCACATCAATGAAACTAGATTATGCTCAGACTCTATGGAACACAATGTCTGAGATGGAAATTTGCCTACTTATAATATACTCATCAGCGAGGTTACTTTTTTGTTGTAGTTAAGGCTTTTCAGTCGTTATTTGGGCAATTTTGTGTTATTATCACTTTTATTTGATCAAAATAGTTCTCTCTTTCTTTTTTTCACAGGTGCAATGTTGGTGATTTGTGATGTAAATGAATATCGCAAGTGTATGAAAGAGAGGGTGAAAATTCCAGTGGTAACTCAACTATTTGAAACTCTTCACGCTTTATGCAACTTGCTGGTTGTGGTACCCGAAAATATTAAAGTTGTTTGTAGTGGAGAACAGTTGGTAAGTTTTAGTCATTGTTAGATTTTATGTGAGAGAAAACTGCCACAGCCACACCTTCTTTTTAGTGAATAGAGCTCATTTTATAATGCTCATGTCGCTCTCTTTCGGTGTTCTGGTTTTGTGTTCAAATCTCTTTCAAAATCTTTTCCTTTTCTTTTTTTGATTTATTGAAGATTAATTTTTAAGAAAGAGGAAATGAACTACAAAGAAGCATCATAAATTGGCTCCATGGCCTTTTGTTGAATAAAATTTTTCTTTAATTTTTTATCCTTGTTTTAACCCTAATTCCAATATCATCTTCCTTTTTAAAGGCTGTACTGGATGACAACATCATACAGAATTTTGTCCAATTGAGAGCTGACTACAGGGCTGCAAAAATCTCAACAAAAATGAAGTAGTAATGGAATATGTGGCGTTAACTTTGAAGTTGTGAACAAAACTAGTCATTGCACCTTGTTGGCATCCTGAACTAAACATTTTAAACAGGTGGCTGGATATCAAATGGATTGTGAATTAATCAAATTAAGTCTTGGTGACCATTAATCAATATATCGTTAGTTTGTATTATATAATTGAAATGTGGTCCTCATATCGTCATCAATTACCAAGGCATTAATTTCAAGATATCCGCTTTGCCTGCTAACATTAACAGGAAGGTTAATGACGATCATTATATGATCACGATGATATTTTCATTTATTTTTTAAATCCCAGATATTCTCAATTTATTATTTATTGGCATAGCTTTTGCTTCCATATATATTCAATATTAATGCTAAAAATTATGTCTGACATGTATGAGGATGGATGTTTTTAGCACAGTATGAACTGCAAGATACAAACTAAGATGTCATTAATTCATCAGTGGTAAATAAGATCAATTATCTGAGGAATGAAGTAATTATGGGTATGTCAGACTCCCATTCACCAATACATAGCCATTAACAAATCTTTTAGCTTTGAGATATAAAGGTGTGAGGCTTAGAAATGAATATGAACACTACTGTTTGAAGATTCAAACATTCACCAATGGATGCCTCCGACGTATCCAGCAAGTAAAATGGAGTGAAGGAAAATCAGGAGTAAAGATTATTGGGAGCAGAGAAATCAATGACTAGACTTATAGAAGAAGAATTAAAGATTAGGCAGGAAGTGTAATTGGATTGGCCATATTTTGAGGAAACATCCAGATACAATTGTAAGACAAGCTCTACATTGGAACCCTCAGGGCAAAATGAAAAGAGGTTGGCCATGGACAACTTATATCTGAAGGGAGAAATGAAGACAATACAAATGACCTGAAGAGAGATTGAGAGAACTGCCCAAGACAAAAGAGGATGGAAAACTTCTGTTCATGGCTTAAGCTTTGTAAAGCTAAACTCAGAAAGTCGCTTGTCACTCGCCATTTACGATGTCACTTATCTTCTCTATTTTTCTAAGATAAGATAAACTTTACCTCGCTTTGGAAATTGATTTTGGGTTACAAAATCTATGCAAGCATTTTATTGTGTGACATTTACATATATAAGCCTTTTTGACCTGTATACAAAGTTACCTACAAAACCAAATACCTGCACTAAAAAAAATATAAAGAGAAAAATGAAAGCATCATAGGATAGGACACTGCCACGTCCAATGAATATGACAGGACTGATACAACATGGAAATTAGTAGTGGCAAGTGACATCACACACAAAGTACATGTTGTGCAGCTTGGGATATAAAAAATAAAATCCCCTTTGTCAATTTTCTTTTTGGGTCTATCTGATAAAAAGGTCAGAATGACCCAGGTATCAGTGATGGTGCAATGTTGCAGAGGTAGGAAGTAGGTGTTAATTATCTTTCCCCAAGATAAAAACATCAGATGTCACAGTTTGGCTTGACCCAATTGAAAGGAGATGTAAAAAAATAAAATATGAGAGGTGTGATCCTATTAAAGGCATTACACTCTAGCATAGTGACAAGTTCTTCCTCTACCTATGGCCTGGTACCCATTTCACACCTGGGTACGGTGAGGAAATGTATGTAAAGAGTCTTTCCCAAGAACTCAACATGGCGCCCAACCGGGATTCGAACCTGGGACCTTTCAATCACCAGCCCAAATGTCTACCACTATACCATAATGCCACATGTAGGTAGGTCTTATCCACTTGAACTACTACCCCCTACCCCCAATATACATATGATTTTCTAAGGAACATAGAATTTTGGGTGAAGGAAACATGGAACCATTATTCCAGTGTGTTTAAGTGTATGTTTGTATATATGTGTATTAAAAAAATGGTATTGTTGAAGTTCTTTTGTGCAATACAAGTTCAAAGTAATCTACCCATAAATATGTCTTTTTGCTTCCAACTATTCAGGTGTTATGTATGTATTCATTAAATAATCATTATTGAGACTTGTATGATAAAGCTATGGTCTGTCTGTCACTTTATTCAAGAGCTTACCCTACCCAACTGTGTATATTCTGACACCACATGTCCCAGGGTACTTGGATAACTACACTGAGCATGACAATTAAGTTCCCACATTATAAATCGCCATCTCCAAAAGTATTTTATAGCTCTAGATAAAATTCATACCAATGCTGGAAAATTTGTTTATCTCCTGCCTGTACAAAAATGATTGATCAGTATTCAGATCTTCATAACTTCATAGATTATTTTTCAACATGCACATGTTAGTTAAAAATTGACTCTACAAAAATAGGATGTTGTTTATTTGCCTTCTTCCTCTCTTGTGCACCATTCAGTCTGCATTCAATATGACTCTTTCATTTAAAAATGGTTGCTAGGCTGTGATGATGTCTTTAAATTATTATGTGTCAATTTAGACCTGTAAAAGCAAGCATTGTTTTGCTATGAATTATTCTCCTCAAAACTTTCACCCAACCATTCTGAAACTTTCCACTACTGAAAGAAACCAATCCATTGGCATGCATATTGCTGGAGCCTCATGAGCAGCAATTGCGTTACAGTTCAAAGAGAGCTGTAAACAAGTTGATTTAGATGTATTGTGACATTGACAATGTTGCTGGTATTCCAGGACGTGGAAGCAAAGGAAAGACGTTAGCAAGAGGATTGTGAAATCATTCGGTGTCATACTGAAAATCCATTCTGCGCATTTAAAGAGACATCACAAGATTAAAACATTTCAATGTCAGCAGTCTGTCAACGGATAAAGTCAAATGGATTGAAATATTGTCAGCCCTATGTTGAAATCCTGCTGACAGGCACATTTTGCTCGGTGGTTGGAATGGGCAGAGAGACATGCTAGATGGTATCAGTCTCATTTGGACCAAGTACTCTTCTCGGATGCGAGTCAGATTCAGCTAGCTGTCCTTGTCGGATGGAAGGGTTCACATTTGGCGGAGAGATGAAAAGCGTTTTACTTGCCGGTTTATCACAGAGACTCTTTGATATGGAGGTGGATCTGTGATGATAAGGGCAGGAATCAGTTCTAATCACTGAACAGATCTAGTCTTCTAGGCACAGGCTCTGTTAGGTTACATCAACACTATCCTAAGACCACACATTTTGCCATTCTTTATGGCTCACAAAGACGTTGCCACCTACCAACACGACACTCATGTGGAGAGAGTTACTTCAGGATTCTTGGAAAAACAAAATATTAAAACTTTGGATTGGCCTACCATGTCGCCTGATGTGTCTCCCATTGAGTATTTTATGGGATGAACTTGGGAGATGTGTCAGCAAACGGAATGATGTAAGGACTCCTGGACTGAGGAGAATGCTGCCATTCCTCAACAATGAATTGCCAACCTCACACACTCTATGAGAAGTCGAATTGCGTTGAATTTGTTTATGCTCGTTCCCATTTGAAATTAGTTAGTGTTCAATGTTGAAGTGTCAGAATTTTACTCGCATTTGCATCTTGTTGATTACTTCTTTTTTGAGACATTTTATCCATTTGATTTTGATGTAATTGTGCTGCCAACTAAATTCCCCTTCATTTGGTACCATTTGGGTTCATATTGACTTTATTGTTTCTGGGCTACGGTTTTTGCCGTTAACAAGTGGAAACTTAATTGTGACGCCCAGTATATATTTCATGTTTGTTTGCCTTATTCAAGAAAAGAACATTATTTGTGGTATGTTATAAAGTTTACCATTGCTCTCCTCACAGTCAGCAAATATTTGGCTAAACCTGGATAGATTGGTCTTGGCCATCTCATGGGATCCTTGGTGGATTACTTTTCTTAATTTTTCCTATCTGCGACTACTGGAACTTTATCATTTTTCAGAAGTCAATGCTCGGTAGTGCTTGTTGTGATGATAATGCTGGGTTGATAGGAAAAGTAGTTGTCATGTTTCCTGCTTTTTTATACAAAAAGAGGATATTCACATGCATATAATAAGAAACATAAAAATGAGTATGTTTATACATGTATATATATATATGTGAGTGTGTGTATTATTTACTCTTATTGTGCTAAAGCAAAACATTTGAATCAATAGAGAGAGAGAGAGAGAGAGAGAGAGAGAGAGAGAGAGAGAGAGAGAGAGAGAGAGAGAGAGAGAGAGA
>JASKDV010175182.1:0-13194 GCA_032466395.1 Aegires albopunctatus | reverse complement strand
TATTATTATTATTATTATTATTATTATTATTATTATTATTATTATTATTATTATTATTATTATTATTATTACTTTTCTTATCCAGAAATAATGGATGGCCATGGCCTTTGAGTTTGAAAAATGGCAGTCTGAACAGAATATGATATCGTTTCACCACGACTACTTTCCACCTCACCGACATCCTCAATCACTTTTTTTTAATCTATCTTTCGGGGCTTAGATGCACCGAGAGCAGCAATTTGTATGTTGTCTTATTATTGCAATAGCTTGATTGCGCATTTATTTGAGAAAAGATATATACTATTCAGTTTCCCAGGTGATTGCATTGGCAGTAAGCTTTGATGCTGCATTACCTAATATTTCAGAGAAATGTAATTAAAGCTACAACAGTGGTGATAGAAGAGGACGAAGTTAATGGGATTTTAATAACATGATGTTGAAAGAGAAAAGGGTAAACAAACAACGAGCGGCTGGCATTTCATTTCGAAGATTTCATTGCTCGCTCGTATAACTATACAACTAGTATTAAAAAAATAAAGCCCAGAGCGTGAGAAAAAAGACAAAAAAAAAAATATGAACACCGGTCGATTAACTATAAAATATTATTGGTATTTGGATTAGAAAAACATTTAATGGTAATGGACTCAATGATCAGCATGGTACATTGAACAAATATTGCTACAAGCTGCCTTTGTGATAAAGACATAGCATGAAATTAAATTCTCCTTGTTTTGAAACATCGAAGGGTAACGAAGCATTAACTTTATAGCACAATGTCTCTAAACCGTATCATGTTTTCTTTGCATGTGGTGAGATAGAAGATAAAGATTCGTCGGAAGTAGCCATTTTTTTCTTCTTTTGTTGCTACAACATATTATGGAAAACATTCAAAACACCGTGGATTTCAATTGAATGGTATCTTTTCATGGTTTTGTTGCTTAATATAAATGCTTAATATATCTGGGTAGTATTCTATTTATCACGCTCTTTGTCGATAAACAGGCCTGTGGTCATGAATAATAGGGGGAAAAATCTCTTTGGGTGACAAAATTACAAGTTTTGTTTCGTTATTCGTAAAGGTGAAAAAGTCGTCGAACTCCAACTTGTTGAACAATTATGGCTTCAAATAAATAACGGATATTAATGCTATCGTCTTTAGCTCTACTAGAATCTAAATATTTTTTTAGGTAAATAATTTGAAGGGTGGCTTGTCCTTAAATGTAAACGAAAAAATCAGACAGTTAAATAGTCTCTGGTAGAATTATGTCACGGTTTATGAATAACTTTGACAAGATTATATTATAAGACGCAGTGGTCGAGTGCATAAGAGCGCCAGGCTACAAGCGTTTGGGCGGCTCGGGCTCGAATCCCGCTTTAAACAATGTTTTTTTTCTCCTTAAGCAAGAAAATTTACTCCTATTGCACCACTCGACTCAGGTGTATAAATGAGTACCGATTGTATAATCGTGGGAGAGCAGGTGCTGTACTGCGACGACCAACAATGGTTAGTGAAATTTATTGTATCTATTTAGTTTCATTATTATGTATAATTATTATCATTGTATCATTAAATGATTTTACGGTTTATGTACGATTGATTTCATAACATGTTTGCCATTTCATAATGAATATCCACATGTTGATGAAAATAAAAGAATTTTATCTTTTTAAAAAACTTTAAATTGATAATGGCAAAGGAAACCATTTTAAGGCTAGGCCCAATCATGAAAAACATTAAAATCAGCATTTATACTACGCTACGGGGATTAAAAGCACATATTTGATCGGTGCTTTTATATGACTGTGAATACTGGGCAATAATAAACAATATCAGAAAGATAACAGAGAGAGCGGAAGTGATTTCTTAGAGGAATAATGAGAATATCATGGATGGAGAGAAAAACAAATCAAGAAGTGCTGACTCAAGGCAGAATGCAAAGATCACGATTAAAAACGGTAGGAAGACGACAGATGATATTATTTCAGGGAGGAAGATCCAGAGCAATAAAGTATCACCATGACAATCTGTGGAAGAGGAAGCAGAGCTAGGTAAGCAAAGACTAGATTGAACGAAGTCGAATACCTGAGACATTATTAATTTTGGTTGTAAAAGATTTACTCGAGACACAAAAACCAGAGGGGGGAAGTAGTGGAATACTCCATCATTCACTGGGTTTTTTGTTGTTGGGTTTTGGGTTTTGATTTTGCTACTAAAGCAATATAAGTTGTTGAACTCCATGACATGCAACAATAATTGTTTTCACAAACTCTTCCTATAATATTTCGTTATCGGCCTTAGATTATTAAGACAAAAATGTATTGAACCGAGTAATCTGTTCGTTACTAATTTAATCGTCCAGAAATTGGAAAATCAATCGAGGGAAAGGATTTTTTTTTTCCTTCATATTTTTACTATTTCTCATCGATCTAATGTCGTAACTATCTTGAGGGGCTCATTAACATCAAAGAACCTTCATTTGGTTGTTTTGGAACACTACCAGCGTCATTATTGTTTCTTTATGCCAAAGATTTCCTTACTTCACTTTTTCAATTTCTTTTTTCAATTGAGTGGTATTTTCTAAAAGTCCTTCTGTTGTTAATTGGCAACTACTTAAATGACAATAATCATTGTCATACGAAGAATTATGATATTGAATGCTCGTTTAAACGATCAAAGTTTTGAATTTTCATAATTGTCAAAAATAATAGTATATCTTTGAATTTCATATTTTATTACTCGATTCATTATCAATAATGTAACTTTCGACTTTACATTGCATTTTCTTAATTGTGCCTTCGTCATTAAAATCATATATATTATTGTATTCTATGACAATTTCACGATAGTCAGTGGCCGTTGCCGTTGTTGCAGAATTATCTAGACTTTGGTGAAGGCACATTCCGTTATGGCCTTGCTACGCTCAACTGACTCTTTGCGTGCTCAACAAAAATAACACAATTTATAATAATAATAATAATAATAATAATAATAATAATAATAATAATAATAATAATAATAATAATAATAATAATAATATAATTAATAATAATAATTACCTTAAGAATTATTTGTGGGTGATCCCCGATGCCAATGATCTCTGAAGAATATGACACTGGCACAAATCAAGAAATGATATCTTGAAAAAGTGCGCATTCAATAAACAATAAATAATCAAATTCCACTTTTTGATTCATCCCAGAAGGGAAATTTGTCTTTTGGTATTTACCGTCACTGAGCGTCAGTCGTAAGAACAGCGCCGCAACGTAGGCAATTTGCGTAAGTAACCTTGCCCAAGAGTTAAACATGGTGTCTCTAATGAGATTCGAACTCGCTTACCGTTCGGCCACCGTGTCACTGAATAATAATACATCCACCAAAGTTAACTTATTAACTGCACCAATCCTATTCTGTCATAATCTGGAGCTGTGGTTCCTAACCTTTTTTGAGGTACCGAACCTTCCAGTTTCATACCTATATGTGCATTCACCGAACCCTTCGGGCGTGTCATCACGAATTTACACAATGAGCCGGGTGTGCCTTGACCTCCGCAGTGGAGGCTCCGCCGAACCCTTGAGACCGACTCACCGAACCCCTGTTCAATAGAACCCAGGTTGGGAACAACTGCTCTAGAGAGTATCAAACCCGCGTTCCGTAAGCTTTCGATTGCTAGCAATAATCATGACACTAAATTGGTTCACTAAACCAATTCTTGCTCTGTAATTGGATAAAACTTTCTCAATTCAATTTTAAAAGTATACTTGATGCAAGGGAAGAATAACAGATGTAATGAAT
Source organism: Aegires albopunctatus (assembly GCA_032466395.1). Lineage (NCBI taxonomy): Eukaryota > Metazoa > Mollusca > Gastropoda > Nudibranchia > Aegiretidae > Aegires > Aegires albopunctatus. The sequence continues at coordinate 9,401 of JASKDV010175182.1, read as the reverse complement.
AACATCATTGAGGTAACCATTAAAATTCAGCTTTCATGTTTAAACTAAATTAAAAATATAATAATAGAGATGAAAATAAGCTCTGTGTCACTGGACGTAGAATCTAGATCTAGATCTGCTGTGTTACTTCTGGGGATAAGGTAGATCTAGAATCTAGATCTACATCCACTCTAGACCCAAATTCTTGATCAAGAGTTGGCCTACTTTAGCTTAGAAAAACAAAATAAACTTGAAACAATAAATAGCCTCCAGGTGTTTTGAAACAATTGATAATCTAGATCTAGATTGTTGTTTTTTGTTGTTATTGTTTTTTGTGTGGATAGCATTCCATCTATAATGGTTCGACTCTAAGCCAAAAGTGGTGCATCCATGCCGCAGTGCAATACCACAGGTGGGAAATCACGTTGCCCGAGCGATAGGATCAGATGCAGAACTTATTGAGAAGGAGAGTAGCGATGGTAACAATGTAACAATGTTAGCTTTCTGAATGAATGCGCAAGACCAGACAATTTACCATTTTGAATGAATGCAAGGCCAGACAATGTTACCTCCTTGAATGAATACAAGGCCAGACAATGTTACCTTGTTGAATGAATACAAGGCCAGACAATGTTACCTTGTTGAATGAATACAAGGCCAGACAATGTTGCCTTGTTGAATGAATGCAAAGCCAAACAATGTTACCTTGTTGAATGAATGCAAGGCCAGACAATGTTGCCTTATTGAATGAATGCAAGGTCAGACAATGTTACCTTGTTGAACGAATGCAAAGCCAAACAATGTTACCTTGTTGAACGAATGCAAAGCCAGACAATGTTACCTTGTTGAATGAATGCAAGGTCAGACAATGTTACCTTGTTGAATGAATGCAAGGTCAGATAATGTTACCTTGTTGAATGAATGCAAAGCCAGACAATGTTACCTTGTTGAATGAATGCAAAGCCAGTCAATGTTACCTTGTTGAATGAATGCAAGGCCAGACAATGCTACCTTGTTGAATGAATGCAAGGCCAGACAATGTTACCTTGTTGAATGAATGCAAGGCCAGACAATGTTACCTTGTTGAATGAATGCAAGGCCAGACAATGCTACCTTGTTGAATGAATGCAAGGCCAGACAATGGTATACTTTTACTACACATTCATTATCAAAAGCTTCCCATGGCAACTTCTTACTGCCCTGACACCTGACACGACTGCCATCATCGAATGCATTGCAAGTTTTACACAATTGTTGTTGTATTGAATTTACCCATCCCACTACTTTGTGATATCATTGTTGTCCTAGACTGCCTTGTATTATTCGTAAATAGCCAAGGGTTGTTGTATTGAATTTACCCATGTCCACTACTTTGGTGATATCAGGGTTTTTCTAGACTGCCTTGTAAACAGCCAAGGGTTTCCTTAACTGTCTTGTAAATTGTAAACAGACAAATGTTGTATTGAATTTCTTCACCCATGTCCTCTACTTTGGTGATATCAGGGTTTTCCATAGACTGCCTTGTAAACAGCCACGAGTTCTTTTACATGCATATATTATACACATGGGACCCCCGACTCAGATATTATATTAAAAAAAACCCAACAACAATAAACAAAAACTAAAAACAACAACGAAATTCCCTTTATTTATCCCAGGGGGAAATTATTCTTTCGGATCTATGCCGAGGAAAGACCGGCATAATCCAGGCGTCACCCGCAGTGCAGCGCCGCAGTTGGGCAATGGGTGTGAATTATCTTGCCCAAGAAAAACACCAGATGCCGAAGTGGGGCTTGAACCCGGAACCCCGGGTTATTGTGCAATGCCACTTTCCATTCGGCCATCTAGCCCCCGTGAACTCTTTTTACACCTGAGCGTGGTGAGGAAAATGATTGTAAAGAGACTTTCCCAAGGTCTCAACTTCGGACCAAACGCCAGCGGTAATCGAATTCACAGCCCTTCGACTAAAAGCCGACCTCGCTGGACCACGACGCCACATAATATTATATAGTTCGTCTGCGATAGGACTTGGCACTCTTTATTCAAGGATATGGGGGCATATAGTTCGTCTGCGATAGGACTTGGCACTCTTTATTCAAGGATATGGGGGCAGAAGGAAACCCGAAATAAAAAAATTGATTTCAAATTCAAGCCTGCACAGGTTTTGATTGAACCAGGGACCTTTGGCTCGATAGGCGAATGCCTTAACCACTACTGAGCTATCCGCTTCCCCGTTTTACTCAATCTAGTTTGTGCCACCTTTTTAAAGTCAAGAGTAAAAATTACCTTTCCTTCGGTTGAGTCCAACAATATCAGTATGCTAGAAAGAAACGCCTTTCGTCGGGTATCAACTATGTACGCTCCTCAGGGGTTTGAGAACGATCTTTCAATGTAACGGCATGCTGTACAGCGCATTTAGTACCGTGAAGTAGGAACGCGAAGTAAAAGAACGCTATGTACTTTAAGTAGTGACTGTAATCAGAGTTTAGTTATTTGGTGGGCTGGTTATGCAAATAGATCTCTCTTTTTCCAGAAAAGTTTGGTTCATTGAGCCAGTACGATCTCTGTTTTGTTTTTTTAATCCATTTTTTTCCTTTCATTTTTTCATTTGGGAAGACTGTGTAGAAGTAGAAGGAGTGTTGTCAAACGTTCTAATTGTTGCTAAATTAGGAGAAAGACAAAGCATGACCGCTAGATTATTTTTTCCAAAGGTGAAGAATCTTTCTGGTGGCAGCAATGGAATGTCGTCATCATAATCTATTGTCTATTTGTGACGTCATCAGAATCTGTTGTCTATTTGTGACGACGATCTGCTGTCAACTGTGACGATTTGCCGACAAAACGTCGTTGATAGCTTGTATCTTGTGAAACCGTTGCGCACATTGAAAATTCCAAAATGAATTGTTCCGCCAACAATACCATTTTAATGTTGTGCGTAATGAAACGATCCTATTGTTGTATTTGAATCAAATTACCAGTAACCTTCAACAATGACAAAGTGTGTTGAGGTGTGTGTTTATTGGTTGGTTGGTTGGTTTGGGTTGTCTGACTCGAGCGGTAATGTTAGTGAATTCAATTAATGTAAAAAAGTAGATAGACTTAATTTGATGGGTCATGGTTAATGTATAATAACCTAATAAAACTAGATAATAATATAAAGAAGAATAGGATCTAACTGTATTGTATTCGCCACTGTTTCTTTGTAGACTTTGTAGGTGGTAGGGAATGTAATAATGGCATTTTCTTTAAAAATATATATATATATATATCAATATATCAAGCTTACCATCTAATTTTAAATTGAGCATTACAGCATAATAATATATTGATTAAGGTTCATTGAAACCATATACATGTATATATGTTAATCTTATAAACAGACATAATCATAGTCAATAGATACATCGAGATTGAGTAAACATAAAGGATTCCTCATGTGCTGTATCTTTAATCATCAATTTTAAACATAAAGGATTCTAAATGTACTGTATATTTAATCATCAATTTTAAACGTAAAGGATTATACATGTACTGTATCATTAATCATCAAGTTTAAACATAAAGGATTCTACATGTATCTTTAATCATCAAATTTAAACATAAAGGATTCTACATGTACTTTATCATTAATCATCAATTTTTAACATAAAGGATTCTACATATGTACTGTATCTTTAATCATCAATTTTAAACATAAAGGATTCTACATGTATCTTTAATCATCAATTTTAAACATAAAGGATTCTACATGTATGTTTAATCATCAATTTTAAACATAAAGGATTCTACAAGTACTGTATCTTTAATCATCAATTTTAAACATAAAGGATCCTATATCTTTTAATCACCAATTTTAAACATAAAGGATTCTATATCTTTTAATCACTAATTTTAAACATAAAGGTTTCTACATATACTGTATCTTTAATCGTCAATTTTAAACATTACGGATTCCACATGTACTGTATCATAAACATAAAGGATTCTATGTATCTTTAATCATCAATTTAAAACATAAAAGATTCTGTGTATCTTTAATCGTCGATTTTAAACATAAAGGATCCTATGTATATTTAATAATCAATTTTAAACATAAAGGATTTTACACGTATTTTTCATCATCAATTTTAAACATAAAGGATTCTACATGAGTATATTCAATCATCAATTTTAAACATAAACGATTCTAAATGTATATTTAATCATCAATTTAAACATATATAGGATTCTAAAAATGTATCTTTAACCATCAATTTTAAAGATAAACGATTCTAAATGTATCTTTAATCATCAATTTTAAACATAATGGATTCTATGTATCTTTCACCACTTAATGTTAAACAGAATATCATTCATGGGTCTTTGAACGCTAATGACAACATCTTGTTCCAGTGTCTATAATCTTTTACGCTGATCAACTTTTTAAAAATTATGATTGAGGATTTAATACCCCCCCCCCCCCCACCTCTCTCTCTCTCTTCCCCCACCTCACCAACCAACTCCTTAAAAACAACAAACTCATTCAATATAACGAAATAAAGCAAACAATAGATTTAGAACATAGCGCAGGAATGAGATTTTCAGCGAGATAACTCATCCCTTATCATCTCCTTACCCTGCCCCATCCCTCATGTTATACTAAGTTGAACAAACAAACAAAATACAATGAAAACACACATCCGTACACAGAGCCACAGAATCGGCCAATAGCACTACCCAAGATATAAAAACGATAATAAGAAAACGGGTAGGCCCTGTTGGTGACAAAATGGTGTTGTTTTGTTTTTCATTTCAATCAGTTCTAGCCTAATAATAATGACAGTTTATCCTGGGAAGAACTATTCTCACTGGACACAAAGGCTGGACGCAATGGACCGTTCAGCTGAAATCCTTTGTCATTTATTTTCATTTTCATCACACATTATTTATTGTTACACTCTTAAGTGAAAGGAAAATGAAACAAACATTGAAAATACTGGGATCCAACACCTGGTTATACAAAGTTTATTGCAATTATCATGAAACATTCAATACAAAGATTTGTAACAAGCTAAGATGATTAAAATTTAAAAGCAAAAAAATGTTCCCAACGTAGGCTAACAGCTTTGTTTGTTGCTCTGTTTACACAGCAGGTGCTCGTGACGTCACTATGGATTGCCGTACCACAGCTAGAAAAAACAAGACACCTCCGCTTCTGCAAGAGTACACAATGCATACCAAAATTTCACCACAACTCTATCATTGCGAGTTAAGAAAATGATCAATACATACGAAAAGATCAAATAATATTGTACTAGTAAAGTGACTTATGTTATTTTGAAAGATGATTTTTTATGCTTGTTTATTCCTCGCGCAATGATATGTTTTTGTTTACGACATTTGTGTTGAGTGTGTTGCTTTGAGGGGCCATTATTTTTTGCACATCCCTTACAACGCCTTGAAACTGTGAAACTTTCTCCCTTAAATGGTAAGTAGCCTTTAAGACCTGTAACTCCCATTGATTTTGTGTTTTTGATACTTTCTAGTTGATTTTCACTGTTTTAGAAGATTCATGAATGGGCCGTGACCTCTTGTTAAAAAAAAAAAAAATCGTGGGTCGATAGGCCTCCGCTACGGAAACGAAACAAGAGAGCATGTGTGTGTGTGGGTGTGAAAACACCGAAAGCGTGTTGCCGAGTTGTAGACTAGTGTAGCGATTTCTTCGAGTCACATTTTGTATACGATTCTTTGAATTACGAAAGGCTATAGATCTAGATCTAATCAGATGAAAATGAAATATTTTTCTTTTGCTGATATAAAATAGATCCCTGCTAGATCTAGATATATCTTAGATATTCTGCCTTCTTTTTTGTTTAATTTATTTACCCTCTAATAAAAGGCTAACAAACCAGAAAGAAAAAAAAAATAAAGGGAACCGATGAATGACAGCTGAGATAATCCGGATTTGAGTTGGGCCGGTCAAGTCTGGAGATAATCAGATAATCTGATCTAGATCTAGATATATCTAGATCTAGATCTAAGAGTAGATCTAGATCTAGATATCGTCTGTCTAGATTTTTTCTAGATTCTATTATAGGGGCCTATATCTAGATTCTAGATCTAGGTCTAGATTATCTGGTAGATCTAGATATAATATCTCTAGATCTAGAAATCTAGATCTAGTTTAGGTTGAAAAGGATGAATCATTAGAAAAACATATCCTAGAATGATAGATTGTATTGTAAGATCTAATCTATTGAAAATGATTCGAAAGTTGTTTAGTGAAGCTAAACTAAGAAAGGAATAGAAATTTTTATGAGTAATTTGTGTTGAGAGTGAGCTTTGAATTGACATTTGGGCCTAGAATCTAGATTATATGATCTAGATCTAGATAGCCTATTGTAAGTCTGTTGTCATAATGTGTAGGGCCTAACCCCCCCTTCCCCCCCTCCCCCCCCTCCACTTATCATCATTGAGCCCATTTGTGCATATTTAGTTGATACATATGGCAACAAACTTTTTTTCTCTCGTGAAATCGGTCACTTATTTTGAGGTTCTGTGTGGGAAATGGCAGCACTTTACTTTTATGCAGGCGCAGCTTATATGCCTTTTGATTTATTATTATATCATTTATGCACAAAGAACATGCTATCACAGATTTAACTCTTCCAATCTTCAAGGCTATAGCCTACACAATGACAATATATCGTAATGGCCAGAACAAAACTGCTTGATTGAGACAGTTTGTATGCAAATAATGATGCAGTGATGCAGACATCCTCGTTAACTTTATGAGTTGCCAAAGATTCTGCCAGCTTGGCAATAAATATAATGTGCATTTGGCGCCACTCTGCTCAGAACATTATCGCCCTAGTTTACAAATATAATGGTATGATGATCCCTTTAAAAATACGAAAAAATTACACCAAGTATGAAATCTATATAGATGGAATTGTAGGAAATGAATTGGGTAGCAAGGAGGATTTGTGTGGAAAACAAAAACTTGAATTTTGAGAGTTATAAATGGTGCAAGAGGAAAAGAGAGAAGAGCCGACAAATGCTTGGGTACTGCGGAAAAAAAGTTAATAAATTTATGCATCTTACACCATACAGCGTTTATCGACACGAGCAGTGGGTACACGATTTTGAACTCAAGATGGCAATTAGGCTGATGTTAATTATCAGGAATATTCCGGAATTCCAGAAGAGTGTCTTTGTTTTTTATTTGATTTTGAATGTGTATGTGTCCAATAATGGTATTGCGTGTACATTTTTCATAGAATGGCATGGCTTTTTGATTGTGTTCACATTTTCAGACCTCAAAGTTGTATCTTTCAGTCGCAGTACAATGTAATCATATTCAGGGGGCAATGATAAATCAATGATTATATATAAACATGTAAATATGTATTTTGTATTTTTGTATTAATAATATAATAACATACTTGAAACTTGAATTGTTCTAAACGCAGGCTCTATATTTGCTTACAACGCTCTGTAGGAAATCTGACATATATACTCATTGTTGTACACATGCTTCTGGAAGTGACTGTTCAGTCGATTTTTGAAATCATTCGCTGATTTTGCAATAACAACATGCTCAGGCAAACTCTTCCAGATGTTCACTACTCTCTGGGTGTAGAAATTCTTGTGAACATCCAGTCTGCTTCTACTTTTAAACAATTTCATAGAATGGCCTCTTAGCTGTTTACCAGTTTTGAAATTCAAGCATGCCACCAGTTACACGTTGATCATTGATGCCATGGAGAATTTGCGTAATATATGTTCAATTAGATTGACGCATCCTTCTAAATTTCAGTATTGGTAACAAAAACTTTCTCAGGTGATTTTTCCCTCACCCCTGGTATCATTTGCAGCATTCAGCTTTGTGTACCGGGTATTTTCAATTATTTATATATATATGGCCTTTTTCTTACATGCTGCCCAGGCACTGAAATTCTCTTTGTTTACCCCTAGGGAAATCTAGATGCTGAAGTGGGGCTCAAACCCAGTATCTCCGGGTTACTGTGCAATGTCACTATCCACTCGGCCATCTAGCTAGCCCCTGTGTACTCTTTTTACACCTGAATGCGGTGAGGAAAATGTATGTAAAAAGACTTTTCTAAAGTCTCAACGGCGGACTAAGTGCCAGTGGGAATCGAACTCAAAAGTCTTTCGACTAAAGTTAGTAAAAGCCAATCTCGATTACCACTCGACCATGATGCCACCTAGCATAACATATATATACATGTATTTCCAATATTGGACGCACTAATGATTTGGAAAGCAGTGTGAATGTCTTCTAGATCTAGGTATTTGAATATTTGTCTTATAATTCCTAAATTTGGTTTGCTTTATTAACCTGTGGTTGTATGTGTTTTTCAAAGTTTAAATGTTTGTCTATCAGTAGTATCAGTATCAACGTCCTTCTCATCCTTGACAACTTCCAGCTCTGTTTTTGTATAGGATCAAACTGGAAGTCTCTGCTCCATCCGAATAAGCAATCAAGATCATACTTTATGACATTTTAGTCTTTTTGACCATCCATTCATCTATACATTTTTGTATTACATGTATCTGCAAATAACAAGACATGTGATTAGACACAGTTTCGCTGATTGTTGATAAAGAGTGCAAACAAGATTGGCCCCAAGAACTAACCCTAGTGAATGTCACATGTGACAGTAAAGGGCCACTTTAAAAAAATAATTTCATTGGCACATGTTCTTTGTTTCCTGTTGCCGAGAAAGTCTTTTACCCACTTGCAGGTTCTTGGGCCAATGTTGTAAACTGCTAGTTTGTGGATGTGGTGTTTGTGTGGAACTTTGTCGAATACCTCCATCAAATCCATGTGTATACAGTCAAAATTGCTCTAGAGTTCTGGGTTGTTCTACGTTGTTGGTCTGCCATTTATAAATGTGTGTTGTTTTTCACTAGATAGATTATAATACATGTGTATTTGTTCATACAAATTTTCTTCTGATCAGTTTTTCCATGATTTTACAGCCAACACTGGTAAAACTGACTACATGTAGTTGTAATTCTTCTTCGTTTTAAAATAAACTGACAAAACTCAACTGGGTTGAGTATTAGTATTACTGTCAAAACGCTAATATAATATATATATTATATATTCTAACTAATTAGGTTTATTTAGATCTAAGTATTTCATATTTTAGCTTAAATGTTTAAGATTATCAACACTTTTGCTACTCCTAATACATACTTCTAATATTTGGATTCAATTTTTTCCACAATTTAGCAGTGCTAGGGAAAAAAGAATGTCTATAGAAATAATTTTTAGAGACAGGCATGGTAAATGTCTGGCTATCTAAGTTCCTGGTTCTCCTGTTACTTATATGTTTTGTTCATTTATGGGGATATCTATTTGATCGTTAATTGCTTTAAAGAATATTACAACTTTATTTCTAGGTCTTTGTTCC
>JASKDV010175171.1:0-13194 GCA_032466395.1 Aegires albopunctatus | reverse complement strand
ATTTGAATGAAAAGGATTCGATGCTAGTTGGCAGGCCTCTCAACGGAGGTGTTTAAATCAATTATTGACGAACGATAAAGGTCAGCGGGTTGATGGACACACTCATGGGTGATTGCGATGAGTTCATCTTCTTTTTTTCAAATGGTATCTTTCGCTTTAACCAGCTGATTCTGAAACGATAATATAATAGTAATATAGCCTACTTGTAATGACCGACTTATAAAATAAAATTGCATCATGCGCTATTCACATGTAATGTAGGCCTACATGTGGCCTACTTCAACACAATTGCATTGGCAGAAAGGCTTGGTGGAAATAAATTTTCAGACGCTCCGCACCCACAGATTTGAACATGCATGTACATGTATGTCTGTGTCCGCACTCCCTGTCTTCCAACTTCTTCAAGTTGAAGCAAAAATAAGAACCCAATTTCCTAGACAAGCTCTTGCTACGGTAGGCTTCTTCTGAAGCAACAACTCTGCATTCGAAGGTTGAATTGAAGTAGGACAGCAGCCAGCGTCACTTGGCCTTTCAACGCCACTGTTGTTCACAATTTCATTATAATATCTAATTCAAGGATATTCAAATTTCTTTGGTCCACAAAGAAACAAAAAACCCAAGAGTACGCCATTATTTCTTTAGTTGAGTCATCGCAAGGGCCTACACCAATGTATTCATATTCTAATTGATCTTGATGTAATCTGAGTAACATTCGACTTTTAGAGGTACGATCAGAAAGGCTGCATTAGTCAACGCCCATTGTGGTAGAAATGTAGATTGCAAGCAATCGAACGACTGTTTTATCTTCATTATAAATCATTATGCAATGTTTTGTCGGCCAAAGTCTACTCACTACCTGCATCGCATTAGTCAGCATTCATAATGTTAGATCTGGCTGCTGACGAAAAGAAAGAAAATTATAACTTTCCCTTTATCACAGTTTTATACGCTTCTTATTAATGAAAGATTATTCATTATTTGAACTTCTCCACAATTATATACTTTGAAATTGATTTGATATCAAAAGAAAGAAAAAGAAAGTTGCGGGATTAGCTGGATTTGACTCGTTGATATATCGAAGGTCTCAGTTCTCAATTTGATCTTTTCATACCGGATATGAACTTGTTATGGTAGGTGACGTATCGGCTGCTGTTCATGCAATGGACAAGTGAATTCTCACTCGCTCTCTGGATTACTCACTACACACGGTACCGATAAATCGAAAAAATTGTCGTGTTCTACACACAGCCGCCATGGCGGAGGCAAAACATCATCAGTCAAACTTTAAAGGATGGCTTTACAAATGGACAAATTATTTAAAAGGCTACCAAAAGCGACTGTTTGTCCTTCAGAATGGTCTGCTCTCCTACTACAGGTAACGTCGGCTTTGACTTGGATGCCAATTTTTGTTGTTTTTAGAGATGCCAAGTGCAACGTCTATAATCAGCTTCATAGATCAATCTAGATATCTAGAATCTAGATTAGATTTCTGGATACCTAGCTCTACCTCTTTCTATCCTAAAGATTATTCATTTATAGATTTCTAGATTTAATTAGACTGGAAGGGAATGTCTGCTAGATTCTAGATTCTTATCTTTTCTAAATGAATCATAAATCATGTGAGGCATTATTATATAAATTACTAGAGGATCTAGAGTCTAGATCTACATCTGAGTCATCAGCATGCTGGTCTCCATCATCTAGACTAGATTCAAAAAGTGTCAGAAGGATCAATCCGATGAGTACACTTACTAAACCTGATTAAGATGAAGACATTAATCTGGGTTTGAGATTCCAGATCTAAGATTTTAAAGTCAATTCTCGGGCCTTAGCCTTATTTTTTGTATAAAGTGTCATTTGTGACCGATACACCGGGTCGGTCACTATATTTTGTCATTTTTGACCTAATGGAATAGGAGCTCCTATTAGATGGAAGAAATTTAACTTTTAGGCCAAAAAAGCATTCTCATTCTGTTACAAAGCAAAACAAAAAGAGAGGTAGCCTAGAAGTCTAGTTCTAACATCCAAGACAATATAATTTATGTAAAATACAGGAAACCAGATACAATATAAAGAAGACCTAAAAAGGACAGAAAAAAAATACAAACTTCCGACGTTTTTGAGACAAAATTAAGTCAGAATGACTCGATACGATTGACTTAGAATCTCGATCTGAGCTTTTATATTTGATGTCTGCTTCAAAATCCAAAGCAGAATGATTGCATTACAATTAAGACTGGCTTATAACACTAAATAAACTTGTAAATCATTGTTGAGATTATAAACAACTTTGATCACATTTATTGAGAGGTACATGTAGCTTGTGCCAGTATTTGTATTTTGACCCTCTATCTTCGCCAAGCATTAATATAAAAAGCTCCCTCTCTCTCTTTCTTTTCTCTCTCTCTCTCAAATGCAGACAGAATAGCCTCACAAACTCACATCACTTTACTTTTTAATGGAAGACCAACTAGAATTAGTCTTTTCATCGCCAATGACATGCATTTACTGTTACATCATCTAATAAAAACTATTTTTCCATAAAAGTAAAAGAGGATTATATTATGATATAGAATCTAGATCTAGATCTAGTATTTTAGAAAAATGAAAAATATTACTTGATTTAAAAAATTGCTTCTTATATCCGAGCATTGTATCAGTCGTTAATTCACTTGGTCGCAATTGATAGTGCTCCCTTATTTGTATGGAAATGATTCCAGGCCCTAGAAATTGTAGGCCTGTTGACGGCTTTTAGTAGCATTTCTAAGAGTGCCATATTTTATCTTTGAACCACAAGACCATTGGCCTGTTCTACCTGATAAATTAGCATCACAAACTAACATATCCCCATGTTTCTCTTACATTATCATCCGATATGTATCATACTGAAAGGCATAAAAAAGTATCCACTTATTTGAAGGGTTCCAAATTTTGAAATATAATAAAGGGGTTGATTTTAAACTTTAAGCACAGACAAATGCCATAAATTCCCTCTATTGTCCGATGTCTGGTGAATCGGTCACTGGATCGCAGAGCTCGTGCATACTGGAAAAAAGCGGTGTGTCATTTACTATGCCTTTATAGATATACTCTAATCAATGCAGTTGGAAACATTAAAAGTGAATAAATTAAATAAATTATATTAACTCTTTCAGTCCGGAGCTAAAATTAAGGAATGGACGGAGGCCTCTGTAAGACACTGAATAGGAATAGTTAGTGACCTCTTTGATTTTGCCATACTGCCATTATTATAACCCACAAGTATAGTGTTGCATATCAAAGTAATCAGCAGTGATTGGACTTTCAGAAAATAACATCAAACATGACAATAGACTGTAAGTGTGAATCTGACAGAGTTATATGTTACAGTTGCATTTACGGGGCGGGGGAAGGAATTTCATTCAGTCAGTGGTAAAAATATAAAATACTTGCACATGGGCTTGAAATTGCTATGGTTCTATTCAAGTAATGTATTGATCAGGAAAAAGTTTATATAAGGTGTTCAGAAAATACCCTACATAGCTCAGTATGATTGATAATCATAGCACGTAACTTCACGAAAAAACTATAGAAACAATAACCAAATGACAGCCTAAAGATATTTATATTACAACTTTTTACAAACATGATCACTTTGAATGCTGTAAAATATTTACTGTGCTTTATGAAAAGCAAGAAAACAATCCTCTGGATGAAGGTGATGAGTGTGGGGCATCCGAGGCAAACGAAGTTTGTTCGCTTACGAAACTGAGGCGTCAAGCAGTGAGCACATGATGAGATGTTGCTTGTTGTTTGTCCTTGCGAGCACATTTGTGGTTCCTTGGTGAAACGTTGGTGTTAGCTGCATTGGACCAGGAATGTTGTTGGCAGTTGATCCACCAAGAGATTTTTGTACTGCTTCAGTCCTGCAGCTTTTGTTCCTTTGTGGCCGGGTCAGGTTGAAAAGCACATATAATGCATTTGACTGCGTGATTTCAAACAGCTAGTGGAACATCTTTTTCCACCATTTATATATATATATATGTCTTCCTTTCAAAGAGGCCATAGTACATCACACGCTGATCGGTGCGGTCGCAGCAATTCATATTCATATTAATACTCATGAATGGATGACAGCTTTTGAATTATCTGCCTCCTGGTTCTCACTGGGGTATCCTCCACTTTAGCATTCGTCGAGGCTGCAACGCAGGGCACTTTAGCCTTTTTATCTTTCCAAGTGATGACGAGAATTTCCTTGGATGTGTTGAGAAAGTACTTTTTCTCAAGGTGTTGTAGCTTCAATTGTTTTGATTTTATTTCCACTGGAAATACTCGTCGATTGGACTGAAATGTCCCAGTGTAAAAGAAATGCCTGCAAGCAGATGTTCCAGGAGATTCCTTGTGGTATAGTACCTGTCAGCTAATATATGTTGGTCTCTGCTGAGAGGAGCTAACAGGGTCTGGAAAACCTTGATAGCAGACTCACCATCTGGATCACATGATGGATCGTATGGTGTATTGGTTCCAAAGTAGCCGAGCAAATTGTATGTGTAGCCGGCGAGGCTGTCACAGAGACCGAAGATTTTGATATGAAATTTTTTCGGTTTCGATGACTTGAATTGGCGGAATTTACATCTCCCCCTCCATCCAACAACCATTTCGTCCAGGGCGAGATTCTGGTATGAATAGAATGCCTCCTGGAATTTTTTGAGAAGGGCATTCATGAATGGAAGTATTTTCTTTTATTTTATTTTCGCTCTCCCCCTTCGTGTCAGCACAATGAAGCAAAGTGAAATGAATCGCTTCAAATCGCTCCCACCTCATGGTTTCATTGTACCACAGTGTTCGTTGACCTTGGTGTAATGGCCCAGTAATCTCTATATGATGGTTTATCAAGTAAACCCATAGAAATCAAGACTCCCAAGTAGATAAGGAGTTCTGGTCGTGTGATGTCAGTCCACGATGCGTAGAGGAAGGGGGAACTTGCTGGAGTTTTCATGGTGATCTTATGCTTTGCATATAAGCATTTATGTATTTGATCAAATCATCGGTCACTTCTGTTGTATAAAACGTGAAGAAATGATCTAATGCAGAGGAATTTTCATCTAAAGGTGCAAGAACATCACATCCATTCAGGAGATTGAAATTGAAGTCATTGACAGTTTCCCCATGCTCTACGGTGCTCCATGAGTCATGGGGAATAGGGCGGTGAGTGTTTGGTCGGGGCCTAGTGTTTCCTCGAGGCCTTCTGTTTATCCCTGATGTTGAAGGGCCATTGATGTTGATCGGAGATCTAGATCTATCAGGTCTATCCACACTGGCTCTGACATCGATTTGAATGGATCTATCTTCGTCACTATCACTACTATCAGAATGATAACTAGAGCTAGATCTAGAATGACTTGACTTATTATTTTCATTAATCATAAAGGTCACTAATTTCATCTTCTGAGAGATTTCGGAAAAAATTCTGCACTTTAGCTGAAGTGTATCGCTTTGAACGTGATGCTGCCATTGCGTTATCAAGCACAGTGGAAACAGAAGTTTGAATGAAACGCTCAATGCTTTGTTTACATTCTCAATTCTCGTAATTTGGAATATCCCTCAAGGGCCAAATGACCAGTAATCAAAAGAATGATTATCTTATATAGAACATTGTATTGTAGTTTCATATTTTTCATATACATTATTTTCTTTATTAGGCCTATAGTACACATATAGACCCATCGGCCGCTCGTCGATCCATTAAGAATATCCGGCCGCTCGGGCTGAAAGAATTAATTGATTGTTAGAATCTTGCTGAAATGTGTTTGTTTAAAATAAAACGACATGTTTTGACACCGGAAAGAGAAAATGTATCATGTTTTATGTTTACATCAAAATTAATAAGGATTATTTTGCATCAGCTCTGCTTACTGGATTGACATCTATATATATATGGGCTTGCGATTTATGATTTATCATCACTAGTAAAGAGCAGTGTGATAGTGTGCAATGTAAAAGCAATAGAAAATATGAATAAAAGTACCTGTAAATATACACTGGGCAAGAGGGCAGGGGGAGATGGGTACTACTACTACTACTATTACTATTACTACTACTACTACTACTACTACTACTACTACTACTACTACTACTACTACTACTACTACTACTACTACTACTACTACTTGCAAATCAAAGAAAAAATCAGAGAAGTAACAATCCATTGAATAGTATCACTAAAATCAAATTAGACCTAAAATCTAGATCGAAAATGATATCTGAAATGTATACCTATACCAAAAAGTGCATGGTAAGAACAAAATTAATAGAATATTATTTTACCTTTCATTGTCTCTTGGAAATCAAAAGAAGGAAAGATCCACTGTATTTTGTATCGATGACTTTTGCAACAAATTGCCGAACACCTCTGACATTTCTGACTATTTTTCTTTAATTCAACCAATGAAGAATTCACTTCCATTGTGATAAAATATTGAATTTATCTTTTTTTTTCATGAAATTTATAAGACATCTCAAAAGGTTACACTAATTAGTTTAAAAATAAAATGGAGGATCATCAAAATGTATAGCTTGTGGGGTATGCGCTTACACTCAAATCACTAGATCTATGTCGGAAGAATAGATAATGAATTTTACATGCTCCCAATGATACGGTGATTGGATATCTCAGTCAGAAATGACGCTTTTATGAATTATCTTCTGGTAGTCTATTTTGGCTTTAAGGGCATAAAATAAGGACTATAGTATTTGTACACTTGCACAGCAAATCATAAGATTTTACCTTACGTGTTACAAAGAAATTATGACCAGTTAACCACATTCTGAAATTTCAGCAATATCTGAATATGTCCACCCCAGACGTTCACACACACTTGATATCGGCGTCTCATTAACCACATAACTTTTTCAGAAATAACAGAATGTGGTTCCATTCTTTCACTTATTGCACAATGTTAATGCTGAAGGTTGTTGACATTTCGATGTGCGGTAATACAGCGTCCTAGCACATCCCAAATGTGTTCAATCAGTGACAAATCTGAGGAATGCACAGGCCACTCAAGACACATTGACGTTTTTATTAAGAAGATATTGTTGACAAATATGGGCCGTGTGTGCCCAGGCATTGTCGTGTTGAAAGGAAAGCACATAGTTGTGGACCCATTAAAAAAGGCATCACACTTAGACATTTTTGTATTCTTGTCCATTCACAGTAGCTATGGTGATATTCTGCCCATTCCATTCTTCTGAATCTACAAGTTTCTGTCAACTATGGTCCTTCCTGCGGCCTTTTAGCATTGAAACCATGAGCTTGTAAACTCTGTTATATTGATGTATTTTCGCTTTGCATGAAACTGCTGCGAAGTTTCAGTCGCCATTTGAAAACGTTTGTGTAAATGCAGTAGCATTATTTGACGATCATCACGCTCTGTGGCAATATGAGGTGCCCCGGTTTTGGGTCTGTCGGTTGAAGTACCGGATGTTTGGTAACGGTTCCTGAGTCTATTAATTGTAACGTTGATTCTGCCTAACAAAAGAGCAATTTTGCGAGAAGCCATCCCAACCTCTAGCATTCTTAATGCACATCCTCGCTAATCCTCACATCTCGGCATTGTTCAAGGTTCAAGTGTTTACGACGAATCAAAACAGAACTGTTTTTCTGTAAATTTTGGAGTGAAAGAGTTGCAATGAAGAAATTTTACTTTTTTATACCGATTTTAAAAAGAAAGGGCGCAATAACTAAATATGCACTATCACCATGTGGGATAGAGATAATAAGATGGGAACAACTCACTCATTGTTTGTTGTGATATATTCATTTGACAACATTTCAAAAGTGGATACTTTTGTATGCCTACAGTATATTTATATATTATATATACTCTCCTTCCTTATTTTGTGATCCACGTTCAGGAATCGGCTGATACTCTACGCATGGCTGATTTAGTTCCACAACACAAACTATAAATAAATTCAGGACTTCCATATTAGAGCCAATCATCGATAGACTTATTTATAGCCACAATTTCTTCTGGGTTTCTCGATAATTAATTCGGTTGAGAGTTCCACAACACAAAATATGCTAGACCAATAACTTTGAAGATGGCGACAGAAGGCCGATAAGTGGGTTTGATAACCATACAAACTGTTTAAAAAAAATACTTAACGGCCGATTGAGGTGACAAATTATACCCTTGTAATGCATTGAACAGATAACTAAGGAACACAGAAAGTTTCAAGTCTATTGGAGCGGCAGTTACGGCACTAGTGCGCATGCAGAACAAAATCTTCTTTTTTTTTTTTAAATGTGGAATATGTGAATAAAAATCTTAGAAATTTTTTAATACAATATCTTAATTTATGTAATGGCACAGGAAAACCTTTCACTTATTTTAACCCACACATTTCTTTATTATATTGAGATCGTTTGATAGATAGCCTTATAATGAAAAAGGAACTCATTATAATCGAAGAGCATTTTTCTGTCAGATTAATATCTGTTACTGTAATGGTTACTGCTATATATCAACTTTTAAAAATAACTTCTAAATCAGTCAAAACTCTAAATGTCGAAAAATATTTTTGCAAGTCTATATCTTGATCGACAGTGTATGTCTTCCAAAAGACATTTCTTCCTATGCAAGCACATAATAATCATTTGTGCTAAAAAAATTTACAGAATCATTTACCCAGCTAACATTTCATCATTTTTCAGAAACCAGGCTGAGATGGCCCACACGTGTCGAGGCACCATCAACCTGGCCAATGCCATGATCCACACAGAGGACAGCACCACCATCATCATCAGTAATGGGGGGACCCAGACATTCCATTTGAAAGCTGCCTCTGAGGTTGAAAGACAAAAATGGCTAATGGCCTTGGAATTGGCCAAATCCGATGCCAAGAAGATGGTAGACGCAGGTTAGTTGATATGCTAGTGATGCCAATCATGAGCATTATTCAATATTCTTGATATTATACTCAGTACTGGTACCATGCCTATAGGTTATTAATGGTTACATTTTATTTTTTTTTACTCATGACAGTCTTAAAATTCTAGAGATTTTCATACAAAAAAACAAGTCTATTGCAAATAGTGGTAATGTGTAGCATTGATGTCCGTTTGCGCCAGAGGGTTGGGGAGGGGTTTTAAATAAGTTTTGGCTTGCTATCAGGATGTTCAGTAAGGTCGTAAAAAAGTCATAATTTGACAATCTTGGTCGTAAATTCGTGTGTGTGGTAGTTTTTTGTGGTAAATTTTGAGAAAAATTCATGGTACACAGATAAAATATGAATTAATAAAATTACGAGCATAGTGATACTTCGATTCTTGTAATCAAATCCGTCGGGAAAGCGACTACTTTTGCCAGATCGAAGCTTATTTAGTACTCAATGATTTTATTTTTTAAACTTTTTTTGCTTTAAAAGTTCAGGGATGAAAAGAAACTATTGCCTCTAGTTGTGCATTTAAGGTGTGCCAATTGAAGTAATTAATTTAGTGACCATTCTCGATTCAGAGAGCGACGAGGAAGAAGTGCAACAACCGGACAAGGCTGAGCTGACCTTGATGTTGCACACCCTCAAGGCCAAGTTGGAAGACCTGAAGACGTGCAATGACCTGATAGGCCGACATGGCCTGGCTTTGACCAAGACGCTGTCAGAGGTGGAGGCCACCAACTCGCCCAATGAAGCTCCGACTCACATGAAAGCTGTTCAAGAAAGAGCCACTCTGTTTCGAATCACTGCTACGGCCATGATCAACGTAAGTACCCAGTATGTCAAGTACGTTTGTGGAATGGGTAAGGGAGTGGTGGATGGGGGAGGTAGGGAGGTTGCTTTTATCTATTCTTTATCGTAAGTTTTATCTCTTTGTGTTTTCATTTATAAATAATGTCCAGTAAACCAGAAAAGGTGTGATTATCACTGTCACGATAGAGAGATGTTTTCATGGCCTTGGTATCAGGCAAAGTGGCAGAATGCTTGTGTGTATATATTATATGAGAGTGCTGTGTTTTGAATTGTAGATTTATTTAACAAAGTGATATGTACCTTATCTACACCTATGATGTGAGGAAGACAGAATTTTATCATATAAACAATGTTTCTGTAATTTTAGATGGATTTTATATTAGTATTATTTGAGTTGTTTCCCTTGATTTTTTTTGCTTTTGGTCAGACCTTTCTTCTTTGTTTGAAATGTGTGCCATTCTGCACTGATTATAATGATTGAAATAAACTTAATATTTGGGGAAAGCTTAAGAAATTATGCCATTATTACTTTTACTTCTGCGTAGGTATTTTTATAATGATTTATGGTGACCGTTTTTGAGATAGCTGTGTGTAGTATAATAATTTGTATTATTGTGGTCATCCATTCACTCAAATGCCATCTAATTCACTTGTTAGATAGTTAACTCCGGACTTTGTATAATAATTTTATTTCTGTTCAATATTGGCTTCATTTGAAATTGCCAAAGGTTGATGTTTAGAAAAAGATTTATTTTAATGACGGAATGACTCATTATAGAATTGTTGAAATACTTAGATTCTTAAGAATTTTCAGATTAGGAAAAATGTGTTTAAAATGGGGCAAACATTTCAAACTTAACCATAGGATTACTTACCAGGTGATCTGTGTAGCTAAAATACTAAATGGACAATGAAAGTTGATAGGGCATTCATTATGTACTAAACAAAGTCTTCTTTAACAACATAAATGTTCATGTCTTATGATTAAAATGTGCCACAAGTTTTATTCGGTTGGGTCACGTCTGTCTCCAATCCTTTCAGGCATGTAATGAGTTTCATGACCTTTCCCAAAACCAAGGCCGTCGGTGGCAACGTACCATCCAACATGAACATGAACAACGTCAGAAACTTGAGGAAATGGTGGAGACACTTGCCAAGAACGTGGTGTCCTTAGAGAAGAAAGCCCGCATGTCCATCAGTGGTCAGCCTATCAAGGAGACAGGTGAGTTGACCAAATAAAGATATCATCTTGAAGAGTATAGAATCCACTCATCTTGTTCTGTAATCTTTAAAAAGTCTACTGTTTCTCCCTCATGAATCATTATTCTTACTCATGCGTTTGTAGATAAAGGGTTATTCCCAAAACATTCAGTTTTTCCTTGTCTCGTTTTTTATTTGGGTATCTTATATACTATCTTTTCTTGTAGCTAGATCTGGATCATGTCTCCGATCTAGTTCATTGGATCTGACCTTTTCTTTTTCATTTTATCATTTACTCATTAATGGCTTTCTTTTAGATTTCATAGGGTGTTTCCTGGCAAGTTGTTTAGTTTTCAAATCCATTTCAACTCTTTTGGAATTATTAAAAGTTTATAATATGAGAGATGCTTCATTCTTTCTTTAAATAACAAAGTTGGGCTCGGGCAAAGTCTGGCACTCATTTTCACAGCAGAATAGGACGAGGAACAAAATTGTGAAGTCTTTCACTTGACAGCAATTTGAACTGATAAGATTTTTTTCTTCTTACGTGTACCGTAAGACCACAGAAAAGTGGTGTGTGAAGTCTTTTCTATCTCCAACATTTTGAAAAATAGTTTTTGATAGATGGGGATTACTCTTCTATGTGCTGCTAAGGTGGGTGGCTTGTCATTTTAAAAAGTTTGATTCATGCCTGTGCTTAGTTTGACTTTAGTTCCTTGACATCCTTGATTCTAGGTCAAGTCAGAGACTTAAATTTTCGAAGTAAGTGTTTTGATCAATGATGAAGACCATAAAGGCTCAAATTAAATGTTTACCAACAAGATAGTTTTCATCATAGAAATGTTTGCACATATCACGGCTCTGTTTTATAAAAATAGGTTGCTAAACTTATGAGTTGGATCAAGCGTGTGTCGTACAGATGCAACAAGAATAGAACAAAAACCAAAATAGTACATACAGTTTGCTGTGATGCGAATGTCTGAGACGAAAACAAAGCTTTTCAAATTTCCCAGAACAAACTGTTCGCTGAGAAACGGCTGATGGGAGAGGTCGGTAAGTGAGATGGCCTGCCAGCTAGATACATTCATGGTTTTGAAGTTTGTCTGTCTGCACTTGATGTGGAGATTTGCTCTTATATGGTGCACACATCCACTGCATAGTCATGCTCAAGGTACTTTACGACGACTATCATACTCCTCTGACCAACAGCAATAGACAAGACTGGCAACTTGTTTGGTTTGAATACAAAATTCTGTCTCATAAAAAACTCTCTCAACGACAAGGACCTCATTGACTCCTGGGTTGAATGAGGTAGGTAGGATAAAGTGTCTCACCTATATGGACATGCCACCAATGACCTTCGGTTTATTGAAAACAATTGGATCTAGAATCTAGAGGGATTCAGTCCCACCATGCCACCAATGACCTTTGGTTTATTGAAAACAATTGGATCTAGAATCTAGAGGGATTCAGTCCCACCATGCCACCCAGGAATTGCCAAGTGGAGATGCTGAAATTGAACTGTATTAATCCCAAGACCACCCTGACGCCCCCTAAATATCATAAACACCCATGGTCTCGTCCATTCGTTGAATAACTTGTCTAGAGTGTGGATTGGTTTCCAGCCTCCTGTCACTGCAAGTTGGTTATTTTAGTTGTCTATATTGTGTCAGTTGTACACAGAAACGTCCTCTGTATCACATATATTCCGAATGATTTTCTGGGAACAGATTTTTCCCTTATTTTTTTTAATACAGTCTGGTCTCTCTAATCTGGACTTCTGTAATTCGAACAATTTTCTGAGAATGGATTTTTTCTTATTATTTCCTAGTATTCCTTAATCCGGGAAATTCTGTAATCTGTACATAATGCTGGGAATGAAGGTGTTCGGATTAGAGTGATCAGTCTGTATTTCCTCATCCGGAAAATTTTGTAATCTGAACAAATTGACGGGAATGGAGGTGTTCGGATTAGAGTGATCAGTCTGTATTCCCTCATCTTGAAAATTCTGTAATCTGAACAAATTGACGGGAATGGAGGTGTTCAGATTAGAGTGATCAGTCTGTATTCCCTAATCCGATAAATTCTGTAATCTGAACAAATTGATGGGAATGGAGGTGTTCAGATTAGAGTGATCAGTCTGTATTCCCTCATCTTGAAAATTCTGTAATCTGAACAAATTGATGGGAATGGAGGTGTTCAGATTAGAGTGATCAGTCTGTATTCCCTAATCCGATAAATTCTGTAATCTGAACAAATTGA
>JASKDV010175149.1:0-13197 GCA_032466395.1 Aegires albopunctatus | reverse complement strand
ATAATAATAATAATAATAATAATAATAATAATAATAATAATAATAATAATAATAATAACAATAATAATAATAACAATGATAATAATAAAAATAATAATAAAAAAAACAATGAATAATCAGACCATACACTACAAAGCATTCTTAATGACAATGGTAGGCTAATGAATACATGTATATCCATCTGTTGATGGTAGCACTTGAAAGAACAGCAGTGGTGTATTGCACTTTGACATGGTTGGGTCAATTCAGAGGGACAGTAAGGCTGGAATCAAACAGAGAAAGTCTTTTGCCACTTCTCATTAGCTGTCACGAATTAATCCATCACTGAATACGTGAGCTGTCACAAAGTGTGTTTCAATCCACAAGATATAAAACGTTTATACATTAAACGAAAGTAGAACTGGCAAGTGACATTATGAATGGAGTGGAACATGTGACTTTCTCTGTCTGACTCAAGTCTATTTTGACTCTATTATGTTAATATGTGACTATGTTTACGACGAATAACCATGAGGTTTAACTTCTAAATCAGTGACCACTAGAGTTTTTCTTGCTTATTTTATAATTAAATGATGTAACAGCATATAAACATGGAAAGAGAAAAAAATTTCAGTAATTTTATTTTTTAACATCGGACAAACACAACTTTCACCATCTTGCAAATTGCTTAAGATGAAACCAGTACAGTGAAATGTAGTTGTTCTCCCGGCAAAATAAAAATGAAACAATCAGAGAGATTAGAGCTTACTTCTGAGCATCCTAATTAACGATCACACTTGAGACAAACTTATGAAGAGTAAATAAATTAGTTCGCATTAATAGAGATGGTAAATCATAAAGAAAAGTAAACGGATTAAATGAAGCAATTAAACGTTGTTACAAATATAAAGAATCTTTGGCAGTGAAAATATATAAAATGACTAAAAATAAAATTCATTGGTTGAATGGTAATATATAAATCTTTTAACCTATTATTGACTTAGAAAAACTAATGAAAAACAATTATCAATGAGTAGAATTCATTTCTTTAGTATTATAATGTCAAAATTTCCTACTAAAATCTTCACTCTGGGACTAGGAACAAGCAATTTATGGAAAGAATATCATAAAATGAAAATTGTTGTTCTTTTTTCACCTTTGGAATTAGAATTAAATCAATGTTGGTGATGTTTAAAAATCTTGGACAAAATGAAATTGCTCATATTGCGTATGTCACCATCAACTTCCACTGCAAATAATCTGACAAGCGATAAAAATTACTATAACAATGAATGTAAAGAAAAACCAAAAGCAGAACGTCGCAAATGTCACAGAGACGGTTAAAATCAAATCTTCAAAACCCTCTTCCATTTACAAGTAGAAAGGTCAAACATTATTAAACCACTCCTATTCATATGTATAACATTTCAAGATTGCAAATGGTTGTATTCCTCCCTCCAAATTAATATAAATTACATACTGAGCAAATGAATAAAACCAAACTCTAGTATCAATATTAACCTTTAACTGCAGATTGACACTGTGTTGTTTTGTTATGTCAGTTTGTAAAGAATAATGCAGGATTTTTCATCCATTTCCATATTATGTGACTTTCAATGATTATGGGTCAAAACTCTCCACAAAGTTAAATAAATTGCAAAAACCTTTTTATCAAATGATTTTCCTATCTTTTCAAAATCAGGGAGGTAGTTCAGTTATTGTCTATTCTAAAGTATGTTTTCTGAAAAATCTGTGGTCTTATTGTGATAGAATTCATAGATAACATTTACTCAAAATTAATCCACAGTTAGAGGATTAGGCAAAAATAATAACAATATTCATCAATTATTTCCAATTTAGTAGGAAGATCCATAGTCAGGCAAAGAAGACAAACATTTGTCTCTCCCTGATGTAATTGCTGATGCTAAAAGTATCTATTGATTCATTCATACCCCTCATTTCTAAAATGATGGACAAATTAATAAAATTGAAGGCTATGCAAACAAAAATTCATTTCAACAAAAAATTATGGTTACAATCAGAATGGCTTTACAAAATACAGATTTAATAAAAATAATAAAAATAATGACAATGTACAAACAATTAATTAGTAAACAAACAACAATACTAACAACAAAAATATGTATATTATAATATTTATGATTAGAAGGATGGGAGTGAAGAAAGAATAATTTACAAAAGATTACAATTGGAGACCCATTGCATTTTAGAATGATCATTCTACACCCTGATCATAATCTCACATGAATATATTATATTGATTAATTAGGGGAAGATAATTAGGAATTTAGTGTCAAAACAAATAGGAATTTCAATACAAATAAATATGAGAACATTACATTACACTTAAATTATGGCGGGACAAGGTTATACAGAAAGTATATGGCATAAAATTGAAGTTTAAAAAACAGACATGTAATTCATTTGTTTTTCTCCTCACCATCCATTTCAAATTAAACTTAGAATAAAAGAGAAAAAAAAACAAATACTGTTATCCATACACACTTTGTCATTTTGTGACTTGCACGCTTTTTAACAACAAGAGCTGCAAGAGTGACACGGGCCTTCTAGAGCCATCAGCCTTCGAAGAGCTTTGTTGCAGCCTTTTGATTCACAAATCATGTTTTAGACATAGTGATGTCCCAGTTAGTAACACCATTTTATGGGAGATGACCCATGGGCGTTCAGCAAATGGAAGGCCACGGCTTAGCGACCTGGACCGCCTAAGGAATGACACCAGTCTGACTATAAGCGAGCTAGAGACCAGTATGAAGACCCCAATGACCTGGCGTTCCATTAATGTCTGAAGAGTAAACTCGACCAGATGGTGATGATGATGATGTTTCACGCGGAATTGAGACAAACGTCTACCAGTTCTATAACGTATAATATATTGACCACACAACGAGATATGAAGTTTTGATATTATGGGCAACCATACACTCAGTCAGTCCTTTAGCCATTAATGCATTTACGAAAGTTTTCTATGCCAGTAAAGTTATTGGCGATGAATGATATAAAGATAAAATCATTTTACCACCATTTATTGTACCACTATGCAGTGGCGAGGAATGGATTGATGGGGTAAATTCAGCTTACACTCTTATACCATGGTGTGAAGCTATACTAGGTATCAAAAATAAAACTGAAGGCATTGAAAATTATTCACATTACAAGTAAATTCAATCATGTATCAATTAAGCTGACTGTCATCTAGTTTCAACTCAAAATTTTGAGTTATAAATTTTTAAATAGATAAATTATTAACTCTCTTTGAAAATATCTCAAAAGACTGCCATTACATATATTTGACAAAAGGTTTCACCCTTAATTCAGGTCCAAGATACCCTGTTCCACCCATAACACAGTTGGTATTAATGCTTTTATGTTTTTAAGTTAATGGTATTGACATATTGGAAACATACTTTTAAAATGACTATTTTCATATTCACAAATAGGTACGAGTGCACAGTCACTCCAAAATGCTTACGCACCCAATCATAATGTAAAAAAAATATATATAAAGGATACATAATCATCCATACATCATAGGTAAGTTAAGATACAGAACTGATTTCCCATAAAATGCCAGCAATATTAGTATTATGGTTTAATTTTAAAGATATTGGCAGCTTGCTACTCATTGTTTTGTTTTTTTAATAACTTCTTTAAAATAACTAGATTCCAAAGGATTGCAAATCATATCAAGTAATCTTTGACCATAGAATCTAGAAAATCAAGGTTTTCGAGGTAAAACAATGAGACAAGTTAATCAATTAAACCCAGGTATATAGCCAACTTTGATGAAGACTCCAATTCCTCTTAAAAAGGCAATTGCACAATTTGATGTGCACCTAATAAACAATTCAACTTGAAATGTTTTTGACAAGGATTGAAGAAAAGTCTATTCTACTTATAATACCAAAAGCTTTCATAACATTAATGCAGCAAAAGGTTAAAATTGACATTGGAGATTGATATTGGATTTATATAAAATTAAAACTTGAAGAGAGTAATTCATTGAGAAGTCACAGGTGGAATAGAACATGCCGGGGAATAATTTTTTAAAACTGGTCTGAACTAAATATGATAGCAATAAGACAAATGAAATATATATCTATAAATATCATAATATACAGAAATGCATGAGTCAGAAGATCTAAAATCATTTAAGAAACAAGAGCATAAGATAAAAATAAAAAATTTATGAAAATATAGACACTTAGAAGCATACAAACTTTTCATTGAGTGAGTGAGACAATCTCTAAATTAGAAGCACCATCAAGAATTGTTCTGATGATAAAATTCATGACAAACGTCAATTATTGTTATGCATCAGAAACTATATGAGAATAGAACAAATTGAATAGAGACAAATTAACATACAATGTGATTCATTGTTATGGGACTAATGGATGGATCAAGGTGACTGGAGATATTATTTGTGCTCTTTATTTTGAGCCTTAAATGAAGATGAAAAAGTCTTTTTAGAATGGAGACTTTATAACAAAAACACTCACTTAGCACTTGCACACTGACTTGATTTCAGACTCCAAGCATTGCTTAATTATAAGCACCAGCGCACCAGTTGATCTTCAAACAAAGCAAATTAATACAAATGTCGAGGAGTAATTGGAAGCGATAACTACCATTTTCTCGTTTTAAAATAAAATTTTCCACAACATGTGGTCATTCATGTCAAAGCAAGTCATGATACAAATGACAATCAAAGAAAACTGAATAAGACATAAATATAACGCCAGAATAATATATAAATAGCAAGGTGCTTCAATAACACATCCACAGTCTATTATCAAATCAATTTACATTGGAATTCACAATGATTGGAGGGAAACGACTGAGATGAGAATATGGGGGGAATGGGTAGTTAGAAATATACAAGAAGCAGCACATCCAAGAGGGATAGCAAAATTCATTTTTATAAAAAAGCGCTCAAAAAGTACACAGAAAATGTAAAAAATTAAAATTCATATTGCAAACAGCACTTAATCAAAACGATGGCATGATTCAAGTCAACATGATACTTCAAGATTGCAGTTACCTCCCTTTTCTCTCCATACCTATATGCATGACACATAATAGGAACACTGGGATTTAAATCAGAATCAGTTCTCATACAGTACAATCAGCTCATTCATGTCCACTATTATGCTTTTCGCCTTTATGCAATCATTACAGCATATTCACTCCAATGAAATTCTACCACAGTATAATAATCAATTTGGAAAATAAATTCACAATTCAGGTGGGTAGAATGTTTCATTGATTTGTATTTACATTTCATGCAATAAAGAAAATTATATACTTTATATATAACATAAAGACATCCTTTTCTTTAGGCAAACTGTTATGTCAGTTATCTACTTAATAAACTAAAGGTATGACACATTCATGGTCTCTAATAGAAAATAAAAGCTTTCTTCAAATGCTGGGTATAAGAGCAGAAGGGGGTTAGACATTGTCAGCGGAGTTATCTAAACGTTTAATTTCAACAGCCCATGTACTTCCATTAGTTAAATAGATTATCAATATTATTTGAGTTGATTACGTTTCCTTCTTTCATGCCTTTGAAGTACTTTAATAATTGCAATCTATCAACATTATATCATAATCCGTACAACTTTAATACCACTAAAAAAAAATATTAAAAAATATGAGAGTTCCTTCCCCTTATAGTAAGCTGCATTGAAGAAGCATTGACTAGATTCATAATATCAAACTCCACATCTAGAACACCAGGGAAAATCGTCATCAGATACATGCCAAGACTGTCATCAATAATATAAAATAATAATTATTATATCATAAAATAACATAAAATTGCATTGTCAACGGGTTTTTTATTGGAAACATTTTTTTTTCATTTTGTCATTGAAAAATATACAGCTTCACATATAAGCACATATAAAGAGCTTGCAAAAAAAAATATAAAAAAATGGAGATAGAGAAAGAGATAGAGAATGTTGATAAACATTAATTACTAGCTGATTATGATAATTTACTAACTGTTCACAGAAGCCAAATTGTATAGGGAGCAACATTTAACTCATAATGTTGAAGCACAAGGAGGAAAATCAAAATCATAGCCTGAGAGGAGAGAATCACCAAAAGTTGTTGTGCTTTATCATACAGGGAAGGAAAGAACATAACTTCACAACTTGCAGAGTCATATTTGTCTTCTTTTCATTTTTAAAAACTCTTTTAACAGCTTAACGGGCGAGTCAGAGGTGTATCCTTAGTAGAAATATCACATGTTCAGTCTGCATTTCATCCGGTTCAAACAATCACAACAGAAGTGAAAAAATTAATCAAACTCATCCAAACACAGGACCGGGAAATCCTTGTCATCATTGAAAGAATGACTTCCATTTCATGAATATGACACAAACCCTAAAAGTGAAGACAGTAGTTTTATTTTAGCATTACACCACTGAAGAGGCTGATACATGAACTGCATCCCCAGCTTTGTCCCCAGGCCCGTACTGTCCAATAAATGATCCATCCTCATTAAACTTGCTTCCATCATCATCGCCGTAATCTAAACTGTCTTCATCCACATCTAGCGGAACTTTTTCTGCATCTCTGTCAAATGAGCTGCTGCCTCCAAATCCGTTTTCATCCCTGAGCACGAAACAGAGGAAAAACCATCATTATTTGATATTTCTTTAACAGTATTCAGTTCAATTTTCTGCTTCATTTTCCAAAGGATTCTTATTATCAATAATAGGATAAATCTCCTTAACACCTTTCTCTGAATTGTTTTATATCAATACTGTGGCTAAATATCTAATTATTATGATTATCATTATTAATAACAAAGACAGCTTTTACTGCCTTCATCATCTTATCTTATCTTATCAGGGTTAAGGGTCATATAGGAATCTAATGCCTTTAAATGCCTTGTAAATACATAACTAAATTTATCTAATAATCATCATAATCATACATATAGTGATTAAGTTCTTCATCAAGAGAATTTTTGAAACAGTTGAGAGAACTTGAATTTTTAGTGTCATATTTAAGACTATTCCATGTTATTACTATTCTACAAATGAACGAGTTTTTTCTAATGTTCGTAGCACTATCTTTAATATAGATCTTATATATCTGTCACCCCTGGTTCATTTGTTATTGGAAAATCGAAATAATTCCTTATGATCAATATCAGACACACCATGGAAAATTTTATATAAATCATGTTCATTTAGAGATGACAAAATAAATATTCTATTCAATAATATATCTCAGTCCTCCTTACCCTTTGCCCCCAAAACCATTGAAATTGTCTGGTGTGTCATCACAATTTCCTCGTAACCTCTCCTTTTCTTGCACTGTGGAAAAATAATTTGACATTTAGTGTATTGACTTCAAGGAGGATAAGAAGAAAAATTAAGAGAAGCGGGTGTTAAGAAATAAGAAAGATGAATAGGAAGAGGAAGCGAGTAAAACAGGAAGCTAATAGGAGGAGAAAGAAAAGAAGGAGGAGGTGGACAGAAAAGGGAAAGATGATAGAATGATGAAGAAGACAAAATATGAGGATCTGTAGAATTAAAAAAACCCAACTTCATTACAAAAGGCAAAGGATAAGAAGTGAAGACATTAGAACGCAACAAAAAAGTCAATTGCCAGATGGCAAAATTACCAGGATAATGGTCTCCTCTGTTGCGTTTAAGGATGCAAACAATGATGAGAATCAGAATGAGGATGGCAATGGCTACCATCATGCCAATGAACCAGGCAGCTGTTAGGAAGCTGGCTTTGGTGGCTCCTGAGGAAGGCAAAGAGAGAATAATGGAGAATTACAATATCTTCTTTTCATTTAAAGTTACATTATCAGTAACCTTTACACACTGTGGTGTTGATTTTCAAGAATAATGAAAATTATTAAACAGGTATGAAAGAATCATTGGTGCAAAATAAGCCTTTGAAAACTCTAAAATGTGGGGATGATTTGACTATAAGTAAACAAGTTATGTGACATACAGAAATTATACATGGTAAACCATTTCATGGAAGAATTACAAAGGCATCGTTACGATCTAAGAGGTATCAAATGCATGTCATAGTACATAGATACACATTCAGATGCATCAATTATGCTGGATAAGTACTAATTCATCTTTAGTTGTTAGTGCCAGTAAAAATAAAATAAAAAGATATAAATAAAAACAAGATTTGTGAAAAATATCATGATAATGAGAATGATATGGATATTTAAGCATAGAATCTTGACCCACTAACTGCTGAGCAACACAGAGTGCATTGCTTGGTCGTACCCATTTGTACAGCCTAATACAGATTGCATAGTTTACATTCTATGCGATTCAAAGCTTTGATTTATGAAAAGACAATTTTTCCTGACAAATATTCCACAATCAGAAGGTTACCTAAAACATTTGATACAATCTGTCTGCTGTGTCAATGATGAATCTTAAGTCTTGTACTCTTTTCTTTGTTTTTCTGCCTCCTTTTAAACTCAGGTCATGATAAGGATGGAGAGATTCAAATATTTTTACTTTTTCTCACATTCTCAAGCTCTTTGCTCATTTATAAATAGATTATTCAAATCTTCTTCTGCTTTGTTCATGTGCTAAACTTTAAAGAGCAATTAGTGTTCTGAATGTCACCAACCATAATAATTGAAAATACATGAGATTTGAAGCAACTATTCAGCTATTTTTAAAAGGTTTTCAAATGTATATGTTTCATGACACACCACTTGTGGAAATGTACTCACTCATAATCACACACACTCACATGCATGCAAACACACGCAGAAGTACAGACAGATGACACATAGCTCAATGACATCTTGCAAATGGAAATTACGGTATTTGTCACTATTTCATTTTCAACTTCATCACTAAAGATTATAATCTTTAGAAGCATGCTACTCCACAATCTAAAAAAAAAAAAAAATAAAATAAAAAAAATAAATAAAAACAAAGCATTAATCACACAAAATTTAAAGTGACAGTTTGGTATGATAGATTTTTCATCTTCTCACACGTTGAATTTCTTTTATTTTCAAGCCGTTTTAGTAGAAGATAAATTAAAAAATCAGTACAAGACCAAATCAATTGCCTTTATTCTTGGCCCTTGAGTAAAAAATCATAACATGCACTATATCATCATGACTAAAACATCACACATTTCTCACAACTTATGTTACGCTCATCAATTAGATATAATAACATTATTTCGTTACGATGTAATCTACATTTGAATTGTGCATCCTATCAAACAACATGCAATTAGATTTGATCAAATTTTCAAGACAAGCTGATTCATTCCAAATCATGGCATATCTTACTGACAAAGCCTTCTTTTTCAATAAACCAAAACTCTTTTAAAAATCTTCCAACCATCATCAGGAACCACTAAATCATTTCTTTTTCTTTCTTTTTCTATTTATTTTTTTTTCCTTTCATAAAAGGTGAAGACAAATTTATGGAGATAAGGGCCTTTATACTTATAATTGTGAACTTAGAAGAAATTAATTCAATTTGGATTATTGAAGTTTTAAAGTGTCTAGGTCATTTCAACATATCTAATCATAAATCTTAATATTGTAAATTTAGAGTGAGTAGACACGCCATATGTGTAATTTATCTAGTACTATCTCAAGGCCACCGTTTCACAATCCAATTAGAAATCTGTTACATAGAAGAAGAAAAAGCATCATGCTATCAAGATCTTCAAAAATGAATTGCTTCCCCTAATACCTCCCAATTATTAACAAAACATCAGCAAATAGATGAGTGACCCTTCGTTTTTTTCCTTAACCCTGGGCACTCTAAGTAATTTCCCTACTAGGAGAAAGCTATGTGCACAATACTTTAAATATTATCGATACACATACATTAGGTTTTAGATTTAGTTTAATTTTATGCATATTATGTTAAATGGTATCCTGCTACCCATTAACTGATTTGTTACATATATATATATAGATGATTTTAAGTGAAGTACATGTGTTTTAAATAGTTGCTTTACTTAAAGATGTGTTCTAACTGATGGTGATGATTATGGCAATATAAATAAACAGCTTATCATTTGGTCATTGCATGATATCAGTATACATTATGGGTCAAAATTAAAATGCTGAATTTAAATAAGAATTTTTACGAGCCTCTTAATATCAAGCAAGACGGAGACAATGAACTAGCACTAACACTGTCAGTCAAGAAAAAAAATAATTTTTTTTTAAAACATTCTAATAGATGTTAAAACACAAAAATTGTCCGATAATTTCATCTCCTTTGTGCCGACACTACTGCAGATTGTTGTTAAAAATATTTTTTGGTTAGGAGTACAAGGGCATGGCAATAAGGTGGCAGCCGTATGCAGTAAAATAAAACCAAGTAACCTCCAAGAGTCGGCTCATCGTTTTCCGTTCCATTTCCTGTAAAATTTCCTGTGGTGATGTCCGACCCATTGACAGCCATGGGCTGACTGGCTGATCTTTTATGGACTAATAAACCACCTATATGACAAGGAAGAGTTCGGATTGAATGATAGCTTGCCTTATTGTGTACCAGTCATTCAGGGTTTCCTTCATTATTAAAACAATAAGGATTTATCCAAACTATTATAAAAAAGATATGAGCAAGAAGAGAGACAGAAAAAAAAAAAAAAAGAGGAAAAAAAGAAAAGAAGAAAAAAAGAAGAAAAAACCCCCTCAACAAAACAAAAATAAACAGAGGAGTTTGAGGATGCCTTTCCTCAATTTGTCCGCCAAAGTAAAACGAAGAACCGCGTATTGATGCCATATATGGGCATTTATCAGAGTACATGTACAACAATTCAATTTATATCAACAGTTTTCAATGGAAAAAAAAAGCCATATTCTAAAAGTTTCATATATTATTTTGTCATATAGATAGAGTCTGTTTATGACATGATATAAGTCTGGAATTTTGTCAAAACTGAAAAACCTGTTTCACTCTTCCAATGTTCTTAGTTGTAATATTTTCTGTGGATCTGACATCTCTTGAGAAATGATTTTTCTAATCTAACATGCATGTTACCACCTAAAATGTAATTTTATCACATTTTGCCTGTCCCAAAAAACACTAGAACCAGGAATTGTGAAACTGATTCTTAGTCTTTTGTAAAAACCTGGAAAACATAATATTGCCAATCCTTTCAGAATAATAATTTAATCCCTGCTGATAAATAAAAACACAATGGTAAAGTTATGATAGTCAAGAATAGTTTTAACAAGAAGAACGATGCAATTCTTCTTTTGAGAAAAACATAAAAAGGGTATCCATAGTATGAATACAGGCAAAAGGATAGTTTTTACCTCAGCTATAGAGAGTTCCATTCGGACACACATGAATACAATATCAAAACAGCCTGCTTGGGTATAAAGGTAATTGCCAGCAACTCACAATCTCTTGCAGAACAATTCAAATTTGTGTGACAAAATCATAAGCCAATACTAGTATAAGAGATGATAAACCAAATGTACTCTCACCATCAATCCATATCTCTTTGGGATCACTTGGCTGACTCCTTATGCCATTTATGTCGGATATGGCAACGACACGGACTTCGTACCAAGTGCCTGGGTCCAAGTGATCTAAATTTCCCCAGTTGTCACCTTCTGCTGGATTATCGGCCGTGACCCAGTTCTTGTCACCTTCGAAAGTTAAGGAAATAAAACAAACGTTGCGGCAGGAAAACAAAGGAAGGATGTTTAAAAATTAATCAATTGAATCATTCTCGTAAGGCAATCGGAAGGTCATAAACACCTGCCCTACCGTAAAAATGCTCATTAAAAGAACATATGAATCACCTAATTAGTTTATAATTGTACAATGTCATCTAATATATTCTAAACTACTATGTGGTAGTCACTATATGAGTGATACATTTGATTTTATAGGCTATTTTGCTTTTAGCATGGCCGCTTTCATATTTACTAATGTTACTCTTGTCACAATGACCAAGTTTTGCTTATTTTCTCAAGTAGTCAATCAATTAAACTGATATATGTGGATACACATATGTGGATACACAAAAAAAATCCCTTCACATCCACCCCAAAATGCAAATTTAGATAATCATTTAACCTAAATTTCTCGTCTTTTTAGAACATTTTGCACTTTATTTGAGCTTAATATCTTCACTGGTTCAAAATTTATGGGAATTTTAGAGCACCTTGGTAGCAAATATAAATTTTGAGAAAATTGAGTTTAAATTTGGAAAACAACAATAAAAGAATATTGATTGCCTCACAAAAGCACAAAAAAAAAAAAACCTTTTAAAGGTTGTTATTGTAATAAATCTACTAACAGGATCAAGATTGATAATAGGACTATCAGATTCTGTTAAAACAAAAAATTCACTTGAAATGTCATATTTTGACTTTGAAAGGCCCTAGCATGAAATTAGCTTTTGCAAGATGTGACTGGTTTTCCTGTGTGCCAATGACATATGTTTTGCCTTATAATGATCAATGTACGAATTGGAAAAGCACTTTCATGTGTCCTATGTGCAAACTTTTATCACATTTTACATAGAAACCCATCTCTATCGCCCTTAGTCTCATACATTTAATTTCTTTTAATCTTTTTTACCACTTCTTCATAACTATTACTATGTCCTACTCTATTTTACCACTTTTATTATTCAATATCTGTCCTGCCATCATTTAGTACAGATACTTTTAATAGTTTCTATGAGAAATGATATTATTATTCTTTTATTCAATGTGATAATATTTATCTTGATTAAAGTAAGGTTTTATTCCCCCCATGTAATGTATTTATTGTAAACTGCCTTGAACCCTCTTTTAGGAATAGTGCTTTTTAGAAATTGTATTATCGATTGTACTGTTGATTCAGGTTTACCTATTTAAAATTTAAACAGGCTGACCAACACATTCCTTACACAATATTCAAGAAAAGAACAGTTGAGATATATTGTGTGACGATTCAAATCATATTTTCCGCCTTCTGCCCAAATATGCCTACTTTTGGTTTTAATTATTTGTCAATCCAAATCAGTGCAATTCCTTAATCTTTATTAATTAAACATTACATACTACAATGATTAGGGCAGAATAAAGTGATAAATATAACAGTAAGAGCTGTATAGAGAGAGAGAGAGAGAGAGAGAGAGAGAGAGAGAGAGAGAGAGAGAGAGAGAGAGAGAGAGAGAGAGAGA
>JASKDV010175138.1:0-13197 GCA_032466395.1 Aegires albopunctatus | reverse complement strand
AACAAATTTTAGCAGCTAATAATTCCAATTCATTAATATGGCATTTCCTTTCTTCTTCTGACCAAAGGCCTCCTGATGAAAGATTAGATTTGACATTAAACACACCCCACCCGGTTAGCGAACTGTCACACTTAAGAACCAGATCTACTTTACCTTGATTTATTGGTTTAGGAAATTTAGTAATGTTATCACACCACCAATTTAAATCATCAATACACTCCCTATTCAATTGCATGACATGGGCATAATCCCCTTTATATTTTATCAGCATTTTATTTTTCAGGTGTTCCAACCTTTTATAATAAATGCGAGCATACAAATTACCTGGCTCAATCGCTACTAATTTGCCTATGATTTCAGAAAGTTCTTTAATAGTTAACTGTTTTTTATTTATTATATCTTTGCACTTTGAACTAATTTTGTCAGCCTTTGTTTTTGTCGGTTTCACACAAAACTCCACACTATCAATAACAAACCCAAGAAATTCAATATTTTGAGTACCATACAACACAGACTTAATTGGGTGAATAGTAAACCCCAGATTATCAAGAATTGAAACTGAACTATCAATATTTCTTTCAATTTCTTCCATTGATTCACCCATGAGAAGCAAGTCATCAATATATATGACATTAAGAAACCCTTGTTTCCTCAAGAAAGCCATGATGGGCTTGGTTATCTTAGTAAATAACCGAGGAGCCTCTGTATATCCTTGGGGAAGGCTCTTATATTCATAGATTTCGCCTTCAAATCTGAATCGAAAATATTTTCTATCCTCAGGCCTAATAATACAAGAATGATATGCATCTTTCAAATCCACAGATGCAAAGTAACAATTTCTAGATATTAATGTGAGGGCAGATTTTAAGGTCTCCATTTTGAAATGAATTTTGTCAACAAATGTATTAAATTCCTTCAAGTTAAGAATAGTTCTAAATGAACCATCTGATTTTTTCCTCAAGAATATATTAGATAGCACTTGAGATTTATTATCCAATAATTCTGGTAATTCTAGTTTCCTAACAATACCTTTTTCCATAAACTGTTTAACCTCCTTTTTGATATGTTGTTTTTCTATTTCAGAAAAATTAAATTCTCTCTGAATGATAGGAAATGAAGGGGGGCCTCTTTAAAACTTACTTTAATGCCTTTGACATGGTTAAGTATTTCTTTATCTCCAGTAATTTTCTCCCACATTGCCAAATTATCATGAATCTTACCCGCTCTAAAATTTTCAACAGTGTTTCTTAAAACTTTACTTACACTATTTACAATGATAGCCTGAGCCTCATCATTCTGATGAGTTTCAATCACCACTGGTGATTGAATCTCCTGCCCTGCCAATTTTTCCTTTTTTGATTTTGGTTCCAATTGGACTGTTTCCAGCCTTGGTTTGTTTTGTTTGTTTTCTCTCGTTTGGCCACTGGTCTCATACCGAATCGGTTTGGCCCGTCCGGTTCGGTTTTGCCTTTTCCCAACTTCTGGCAAGTTTTACTTTCTTCTTCTAGTTCTTTTATTTTATCATTGAGTTTGGAGCCAAACAAGAATTCAGTGGACTTATGCGACTCTGGGTTAGCAACAAAGGGTTTCTTAAAAAGGCCTGGATGATCCATATAGGGTTTGTATAAGCTGTCTAATCTTCTATGATTCAAGTCAGAGTAGGTTGCCACAGACAGTTTCAGGGCATCTTTAGCCTTATTTTCAAGGTCATTAAGGTTTACTTCTTTCTTCTTTTTTAAGTTTTGGATTCCATCCCAGAGTTCTACTACTCTACATAAGGTTTTCGTGACTAGTCCCTGCGTTTTTTGTAGCTTGATGTCTCTTGATTTTTGGCCTAAATTTCTAGATTTCCAAATGATTTCATTTGTTTTCGGAACTATCAGATTTGTACAATTTTTTGGCCTGTTAACATTTGCACATAATTCAGTGACTTTATTATTTTCAATGTCGCCGCACAAAGAAAGGTTTACTGCGTTCGCCAACTTAGGATTGATATCCGGGCCATACACACCCTTATTTCCAAACAGTTCGGAAAAAGGGCCAAGATCTCCTTCAATTTCTTCTTCATCGTCTTCATCTGAAGACATCACAAGGTCATCTAAATAATTGACCTTGTTAGTAGTAGAGCTAGTTCCTGGCCTATCTTCGTCATCGTCATCAGTGATTTCTCCTTGCTCTATGACTTTTTTAACCCTCTTTTTTAAGTTATAATTATCATCATTATCATCATCATCATCCTCTTCTGCGGAAGAGATGTCTACTTTCCTTTTTCTCGATTCATTATTTGTCTGGGCCTGAATGGATTTAAACATGGAAACCGTAGATTCCAGGGACATTACTAATTTTGAGCAGACATCTTTGAAATTTTCCTCTTTATTGTTATTAGCCTTAGCTTTCCCTTTGCCTTTGCCCTTAGGTCCCAAATCACAATCTAAGCTGTCCTGGTTGACATCAACTCCCAGGTCGATTTCGCTGGAGGAACCCTCCATCTTATCAAGGTAACGAAGAGATTGCTCAGTGGCAATATTAACTCTTCAATTTCTACAATGTAACGAAGAGAATGCTCGTGGCAATATTAACTCTTCAATTTATAATGATAACACACTCTGATATCGATTTTACACTTCAAAGACAATGAAAGACTATTCTCTGTACTTATCTGAGATCCGTTATTAACTTTATCAACGAAATAAACACAGTAATTATCCGATTCTGAATATAAATATTTCACTTCTCCTTCACAGTTGTGATTGTTTCGCCGCCATAGCTCAGAATGACCCTTCGCGCCAAACGCTCACCTCTCGTATTGCTACGCAATGGAAGAAAGTAGTTCCTTATAATTATATATAGCCTAAGAGGGATGGCATCAATTACTTAGCTTTGGACAGTTTTGAGGATTGGAGGCATTCTACTTTAGAGTAATTGAACGTGTTTTTGATTCCGCGTAAGTACATTAATCGATTCCACTCCACATTCCGGGCATCCACAAATCGTATGCCAGGTGATGGGGGAAAGAAAAAAAAACTTCAAAAATCCTATAAATATATTATTATTATTTTATTTTATTTTTTTACGAAATATGCGGTGAAGACATGCGGAAGACAAAATTATGCCACCACATATATGCAGATGCTGTGGCATTTTCCTGGAGGGACAGTAAAGAAAGACCATGATGTTCACCCAATTACATAAACATGTACAATTTAATTAATGCAAGATACTTTCTTTTCTCTTTTTATTAAATTTCAGTTTTGATTGATTGGACTATGGCTATGTTGATTAAATGACATTTTTTAAACCTTTGCTCTGTTACTGTTACTGTATGTATAGTATAATTTTAATAGTATCTCCTGATGTTCTAATTGTGTTATTTCCATGCCAACAAAAATATGTTTTATTTATTATACATTATAACTAATGAAAATCTATTTATATTACATGTATTGTAGTTTTAAATTAAATGTATTTTATACGTTTTTGCTAATGTCAAAGGAAATGTGATGTAAAAGGTACATGTATCATTAAAAGATTTTTCTATCTATAATGAAATCTTTTTCATTCATTTTCAATCAAAGCCATACCATTCACTTTCATTTCCTTCCCATTCTCGATTGCTGGCACAGCCAATACCAAGGGATTTACTCTGTCATTTGCATCCAAAATGCAGAATATTAATATTATTGGGTTAAGAGAAATATACTGCGTTTTGGATGCAAAGGGTAGCCACAAAGTAACCACTAAGTGGGGTCCTCTTTTGGGTTTCATACTAATACTAATCAGTCATACTTACATACTATATATAGCCATTGCCCTCAGTTGGCCCTCTTTTGCTATTTTGCTCTCTGAATTTTTTATCAAGTTCCTTTCTCCATACCTTCCACATTACAAATACCTTTCTTCTTTGGGTTTTTATTGGTTCTACTGACATCCCACACAATTAATTTAGCTTGGCAATTAAAGGACTTTAGTGACCTTATACATAAAAGTAATATATTACCTTACACCACAGCCCTCAGTTGAACCCATTTTGAATAGTCAGCCCTCCTATATGTATTTAATTTGAACAATGTTGTGGCAATCCAGAGTGTGCCAGTTATCTCTACTAGAAATGGGAAGCAATGGGGTTTTTTAAATCATGTCTATTCTACAGACTACATGGCTTTGAACCTTGAGTGAGCCTTTGACCCACAGATGAAAAATTTACACATATCAGAGCTGCCAACCTAAGATTTGCGGAATTTGTATCCACAGAGTACCTAATTTGTATTTTCATCTGCAAATTTGTATTCTATCGACCGATGTTCACGCATCATCATACTTAATCATCAAATCTCAAATACTGACTCTACACACTTGCATGGTCCAGTCAAAATATATAAATCCAATCAAAAAGAGTAGATTACCCTCAATGAAAAATTCCAAGTTGAAATGTTAATTAAGTATTTTTTTTAAATACTGGCATACCAATACATACCCTTTACTAAACACACATTGTCCAAGTTTGAGGCCCCAACAAGCCCTGTACGCTGTCTTGAGGCAAAAACCGACAAAACCTTGGATTTATTGAATTGATATATTGTAGTATGGTCTCAAATTTGTATTAATATACAAACAATTTTATTGGTTGGCAGCGACCTCCACTAGCTAAGTTCGAAATC
The DNA here is from genome assembly GCA_032466395.1 of Aegires albopunctatus. Lineage (NCBI taxonomy): Eukaryota > Metazoa > Mollusca > Gastropoda > Nudibranchia > Aegiretidae > Aegires > Aegires albopunctatus. The sequence goes on along the minus strand of JASKDV010175138.1, from coordinate 8,539 downwards.
ACCAACCAAGATCTAAGGTCGAAGAGTAAGTTATATAAGTTTGAACTTAGCCCCGCTTTAGTCACTGCATTCAGTTGAATTTCTTTCATCAATAGTTAGATCTCGAAATCTAATCCTGATTTTATCTAAAATTAGATTGATTCTTTACAGGGTGTCCAGGCAAAATGAGTAAAAAAAAATCAGACCAGTAAAAAAAAAAAAAATCAGATCAATAAATGCACCATCGAAAGAACAAATACAAAATTAGATCTATAAGAAATAGAATCTAGATCTATCACACAGAAACGTAAGTCCAATGAACAACAAAGAATGAAGAAATGTCAGTCACTAATAGTAATATCAGTCGTCACTTCAACTTCGGGTGATGTAGTAATTTGGTTGTGACTCGATGAGGCAAGGACCAAGAATGTTTATTTGTTTATCCCACCTATTCGATCTTGGTCGATTACTAGGCCTAGCCTAAGTAAAATATTTAGGGTAATGATCCTTGTTTCGATACCATGTGAACTAAATAGATCTAAAACCTAAAAGTTGGTTTAAATATCGTAAAATAAAGTTTGTGTTGTCTTAAGAACACCTTGCAATTTTGGGTTTTAGAAAGCAATTTTCCGCGGAACCAGCCAATCCATTTTCATTTCTTGATTTCAAGATTTTTCAACTGGTTTGTTTATTCATAAAGGTTGCCACTTCTTATGGTGTTTGGCCAGTAAATCTTCAAGAATTTAGGTAAACAATTGTTAATGAATAACTCCAAATTCACAGGTATTTAATCAATTTAGAGCATTGGTCAAGAACATACATACTAAATAGATACATATTATGACAATGGTCAGGACTAGGTGTTGGATGGACTGCACTGCACAGCAATGGTCAGATGATTTTAAAATGAAAAAGTGAGTAAAAACAAAAGATTTAGATTAAAATAAATTATTTCATTTTATTTTACACTGCTATTATATAGATTAACAAAGGTTATCTTTTTCTCCTTCCTTTCCTCATAACCTTCCAGCCATCCTCTTCTTCTTGATCATGGCTTGTCTCCATTTCCTCTGACGCATCTGAAAATTATCAAGAAAAAGAAAGAAAAAATTATTGACTTCTAGATCTAGAAAGAGGAGAAGAATGGAGAATACAGTTCTCCCAAGATGAACAAAAGTCAAATAAGGGATCTCCGATATGCATATGACACTGCTTCACTGTCCACTACGACGGATGCGCTTAATAGATTAGTACACTCAGTCAAAAGACACAGTGAGGACAGAAACCTACTTCTCAATGCAAAGAAGGCAAAAATAACGGACTTAGTAAAATGTTCCAGAATATGCAGAATTATGATTGACGGAGAACAACTTGAAAATGTGAAAAATGTCACTACTTATCTGGGATCAAGAATATATGCAGCTGTGAAAAACATCCTCAGAAATTAATAAACAGTTGATGCTTGCAAATGCAGAATTTAAAAAAATGCTCATTATTTGGAAAAGTGAAAGCAAAAGCTAAAAATGAAAATCATATCCTTTCCGATTGTGTTATAAATATGGATGCAAGTCCCAGACCATCACAAAGAAGGATGAAAAAAGGATAAATGCTTTTAAGATGAAATAATATAGAAAAATCCTAAAAGTGCCATGGAGACCTAAAGAGGGCAATGAGAATATAAAGGAACATGTTTAAGATTAAAGAGCTGTACCTGACAAAAGCTACAAAAAAGCAAAAAATTATCATATATTGGCATCTTAAAAGACGTGACATGCTAGAAAAGCTAGTCTTGGAAGGCATGATTGAAGGTAGACATGGAAGGCGTCGTCCAAGAAGTAGATGGTTGCAAGATATAACAGAATGGAAGGACACAATGACCGAGTGTGACAAAACTGTGGCATCGTGGTAGACATTTGGGCTGGTGATTGAGAGGTCCCAGGTTCGAATCCCAGTTGGGCGCGATGTTGAGTTCTTGGGAAAGGCTCTTTACATGCATTTCCTCACCGTACCCAGGTGTAAAATGGGTACCTGGCTACAGGTAGAGGAAGATATTGTCAGCATGCTAGAGTGAAGCACCTTTCATCGGGTCGCACCTCTGTATGCCCCTTGGGGGGTAACGAAGGATATTCGATTGCAATCGCCTGCCAGGGAAAGCCTGTAAAGCGCATTGAGCACCTTTAGAGGAAACGAGCTATATAAGAACGCTCTTTACTCTTTAAAATGGCGCAAGATAGAGGATTGTTTCAAATGACAGTGTGGGAGGCCATGACTTTGCAAGATGTGCCATATGAGAGAGGGGGGAGAAAGAGAGAGATCTATAAAAGTAACGTTTATAGTCAGAAAATGAGTAGGAGATGTTGGAGGAAAAGAATAACTAACACTTAAAAACATAAAGAAAAAAAATATATATATCGAAAACATCCACACAGTACTCAACCAAAACTCAAACAGGAAAGCTGGAATACCATAATAATAATATAATATTTATAAAATGAATGATTTTACACTTACATATGATAGTCCAAAAACAAACTTGTAGAGTAATATTATTATTCATTTTTACTATGAAAAAAAAAGTACACATCACATCCCACTGCTAAGATAATCCATATTGTTTCATCAGCTCAGAGAGGAAAGTCCTGTTTTAAGGATGATGAGGCAATATCATATGGACCCTCATTTCTATATTTTATAATTGTAATAAATATCAATTCTTCGCCTTAAAAATGGAAATGTGAACACATTCCACTAATTCATTTTATATATAAAGCCAATTCAACGAAAAAAGTTGCAATGTTTGTTCTGGATACCAAATCTTTTAAAAATAAAGGTTTTATTTCAAACTGACAAATCAATTGCACCTTTTTTTTATTTATTTGTCATTTTAAAAAAAGTTTTTTTTTTAAATATAATATATTACTGCAACTCTGACACATTTTAATCATATGAAGACAAATAGTGAAAATGTCATCAAAGGTCATGCTCTTTCTCAATGTTATACAGTACTAGTCGGCTATAAGCTAGTTGATGGAAATTTGAGCGTGCTTATGTGCGATGTAGCCGTTCTTATGTACATATAGATTATTATATATATAACAAAATATTCCGTCAGACAGTGACAGCGTGCGTTTAGGCAATCCATGCTTATGTACGGCGTGCTTATAGCCGACTAGTACTGTGATAATAATCGACATTCCAGGATTACATTATTCATTTATCTCCTTATATTGTTAAGCAAAGGAGAATATTGTGATGTGCAAGGACTTTTCTTGCATACTGTTTTGATCCAGTCAATCCTAAATAGCAAGGTTTCAGAACAAATTTTAGGACACAACATGCAATTCAAAAAGGACAAGGCTGCCAGATTTTCAAACCCAGGGCAGTATGATCTCATGATGTAATAATTGAAATCAAACCTGAAGGAGGCTGTGCATAATCAGAGGCTTGAGATCCTTGCTGATGGTGTGATGACGTCGATGGGGATGCCATATCTTCATCATCCTAGAGAAAATAAATTTGTTTAGTTTTATCTGTCAATAACTGCATCCCCCTTTGCAAAAACCTGCAATGTGCAGGGATTACTGCAATGCAATATAAATAAAAAGTAAACAAAACAATTATAGAATTCCACATATTCATCCCAGAAGGGAAATTTGTCTTTTGGTGTTTACCACCACCTAGTGTCAGCCGTAAGAACAGTGCCGCAAACGTAGGCAATTCTTGTAAATAATCTTGCCCAAGAGTTAAACACTGTCTCGCATGGCTTAACCATTCTGCCATCATTGGATCTCAATCTAAATACATAAAATTTTGCGATAATTCCTGATGATGTATGCTGCTGTCAGATTTGCAAATATATCTACAAGTAAAAAAACAACACAATTTAATTCCCCTAAATGCTCACTTCCTGCTCCATGAAACGGATATTTTGTGAGGAACCTTTAGGTAAACTTTGAAGTTTACTTTGTATCTCATCTGTTTTGTTTTCTTGGGAAAGGCGATACAATAAACAAATGAGCTTGGCAGTCTGTGGATAAAGAAACAAATACTTGTGAATATTTCATTTACATTGATTGTAATAGAATTTAACTGGCAAGAATCAATAACTTGGCAATATCAAAAGACAAAATTTATATCTCTATTCTGAAAAAAATGTTTCTCAAAGATACTAATTAGTAGAGAAAAACTAAAAAACAGTAACATTACATTACAAGTCTTGCTGGTTAAGATGCCAGCCATCTTGAGTAAGAGATTGCAGTTTTTATTTTTAGATCTGAGTAATTTTTGGCAGAGTAAATCCGTAGCCAAGTTTCAAAAGAAGATTAAAGAAGTTACCTGAAGTATCATTGCCGTTGAAAACATGATATGCACTAACTATTGGATGATTCATAAAAAAATGCCTGTGTTTGAGATATAAGTGTACGGCACTATAATCATACAAGAAATCAGTGTAAAATTTTGTCAGTCTTGGAAAATATATCAAATTTATTGTATTAAAATCTTATTAATGTTTCTAGATTATATATGGAGATACATCTATGTTGATTTATTGAACAAGACCTGAAAAAAGGAATATCGAGCTTGCCTGGTAGAGGCTAGATTTCGCACCTTAACACAGTTAAGATACTGTTTTAATTAAAATAGGTCTAGATCTAATTACTAATACAAATTTTAAAATAATGTTCAGTTTTAACACCAAACCACCTTTTTCTACTTAGAACTAAATTAAACAGATGAAACTCATTCATAGACAGTTGTATTACCAGTATGTTATCTCATGGTGCCATGGATTCAGTTTGCCTCAAATCTTGAATGCTCTCAACAAGACATCGATTTCATAATTTGATTGTGTATTCTTCAACTAGACTTTTAAGTAAAAATGTATTTATCGAAAACTTCAATCTAGACCTAATATCTGGTCTTGTTTAATCTATGATGATGATCAGTCCCTCGGATAAAGCTGTTATCAAAACTCTTTATGAGGAGAAAGGATGGAGAGGAACTTGGAACACAAGAGAATTTCTGTATAAAAACTGGAAAGTGACAAGCATCAATAAATTGCTAAAAAAAATTATTTCAACAAGAAAGTTCACACATCAATTACAAAGAAAAATTGCTTGACGGCTGCAGAGTAGTCTGAGCTCAAGTTCAAGAGTAAGAAGGAAATATATTAAAACTAAGAGCATACCATAAGATAATTACCTTAAGAAAAGTGATAATGTGAAAGTAAAGTGAAAATCACAGTTCAGGGTGCTTTTAGAAAAATATAACCAAGATGATGTGACTCACATCACGTTAACAAACGTGAAAAATTTCACCCTCAAATTACAGACAGACAGAATGATGTAGGCTAGAGTATAGCACTAGAAAATCATAAATCTCCTCAGCTCGACTTTATCATGAACAAATTCAACAAAATCATTTTTCAAAAAAAAAAAAAAATTGATTCCAGGTTGTGAGCAATTGTGACAACAACAAAAATTTATTCTACAACAGGATAGGACATCACATACGAGCCATGGAACTAAAGACTACAAAGTATTGAGAAACATTTCTTTTATCAAGAAAGTCCCCAGACTTAAACCAATGGACTGTTGTGTATGGAATTCCTTAAAACAGAAGAAGTGTTTGGAGGTGGACATAAAGCTTTCACAAAAGAATCGCTTGGAACAAAAACCACTCTACAAAAAGAGAATGCAACAAGTGATTCAACAAGGTGATGGTCCCATTGATCACTTGGTCCACTAATCTGTAAGTATCCACTTTCTTCTAAATCTCAATATTAATATCAACATTTTGAGAGACCCGTGGATAAAAGCTCATAACTTTTTTATCATTCTTTACCATCGTAGTCGAGTGGTTAGTGCAATCAGCTTTCAATCGAAAGGCTATGAGTTCAAGTCTCGTTGGTGCAAGGGCTGACGTTGAGTCCTTGGGAAAATCTCTTTACGAGCATTTTACTCACCCAATCAGGTGTGAAAAGAGTAATGGGGGCTAGATGGCTGGGTAGATAGTGGCATTGTACAGTAACCCGAAGTTCCCAGGTTTAAGAATCCAATCTGGCATCTAGTTTTATCCTCGGGCAAGATAATTTTCCCTCTACGACTGACTCTCGGCCTTCCCCCAGGAGAACCAAAAGAAAAAGTGCCCTAGGGACGATAAGGTAAAGGTTTAATTTTTTTATTTAAAAATTACCTTACTCAAGTTTACCACATCTACACAGGACAAACTTCATTAGAACTGACTGTAGGAATCAGTCAAACACAGACACTTTGTTATGAATCCCCCAATATATACAAATATACTTCATAAGTGAGCTACATGCCAAACTGAGTGTAAATAAATGCTAATGACCGAGAAAATAATTTTGACAAATTGAAAAAGGTTAACTACCTCAAATATACTTCCGTCTTCTACAATCAAGTCAAATTCTTCATTGAGGATGTCAGTTAGAAAGTCTTCCAACTCGTCTGGATGAATATTGGCTGAGGTAAGATACCATACATTTTCAAAATAAGTACATGTATTCAAAATCTATTAATCAAGTATAAGCACATATATATTATAACATATCCAATGGAATTAATAGTATATTACACTCAAACCACTATGTATTAAAAATTAGGACTTTATATTATCAGATATAAGAATGTATCGAATGTAATTTTAACATTTTAGTACAATAGACATCCTTGAGATCTAACAAAAATTAACAAAAGAAATTCAGATTCAAGCCAGGGAATGACTTTAGGTGCTAGAGGATTTAAACTTTAAATTTAAAAACTTGACTAGCAGCCTACAAGGAATTTATACTTCATAAAATAAGATTTTAAGAAAAGGGATTAATAATTCATGGATGATAGACAGCCTACCGTTTTGTTGAAACCAAGTCTCAATAGCATAAACCATCCATTCTGCCTTTTCTTTGCTTTCAGGTCCCCCAAAACTTTGCTCCACTGCAAGCTTTTTAGTAAAAGAAAATCATAATTTCAATCATTTTATATACATTTTACTAGATTCATATTTTATCAAATTAAAATAATTCCTATTTGTACATGAAATCTGATAAAACCCTGAATTCTGGAGAGGAAATTATAAAGTAAAGAAGTACTACATGTATTATAATCTGAGCATGACAATGACAATGAAAGTCCCCAAAACAGAGAAAGATCCATGACCTAAGTCGGCCCTTAAATCATCAGATACGGAAAACCTAAATTCACAAACATTCATTATTACTCAATACATGTAAATTTTAAAAATTGCACGAACATTGGCATATACAATCCCAGATTTGGCATTCAAATATTGCAAATAACAGTAGAAAACAGAAATAAAAAACTATGGGCACATATCAAAAGTAAAATATAGTAGGAGAATCCATCATAAAAGAAGGCAGCCACTGCGGGGCAAGCGACGCGCAGCCCACAACACAATGCTCAGCGTGCCTGCTGTATAGCGCAGGCCATCCACTATGGCCTTCCTTTGAAGCGCACACAACGAGAGTCTCACACGATATGTGTTATACACAAATCCGCCAAATCGGGTATCCTGTGCAGTACGTGTAAGTTGTAAATAGGCTAACAGACATTTCACGCGAATCTCATTGTGCGTTGGTTGGCCATGAATGGCGTTCCTATGGGAAGCTCAGAACTGGCAAGTGGTCTTTGTGGCCTGATTATCCCATTATGTTGCAAGATTAAGGTTAAGGTTATGATGATCATAACTACATGTATGTATTAATATTATCAATACCCATGACCGATACAACAATAAACAGCTAGAATGATACACTGCATGTAGAGATCTAATTAAATTTATTGTACACACTGAGAACACAGAGAGAGAGAGAGAGCGCTAGCTAGTGTGCCTCCCGTTAAATTAGTCTTCTCATTCCATAGGCCGTAAATAGATCTAGGCCTAGAACAGTTAAAATGTATTTTTGATAAGGTTCCTTTCCACTGAACATCCCATCACAATTTTTTGTGTTATCATCGGCCCCGATCTCCAGACTACGATTGCTTCGAATGAAAGTGAAAGTTGGCCATGTTGGCCTGATTACAGTGAGACATCGATCTACCGCCAGTCTTTGGCCTTGGTACAAAAATTCCAATATAAAAATATTAAAGTCTACCTTTGTCTCAATATATGCCGCCTATCACCAATATTTGGCATGAACATTCTAGGTCTAGATCTAGATCTAGATATTCTAGATCTAGATTCTAGATATATCGTCAATTGCGACCGAGTCACTCGGTCGCAATTGACAAAGTATCAATTGTGACCGAGTGATTCGGTTGCAATTGACAAGCTATCAATTGCGACCGAGTGAACCGGTTACTGCTCAAATATAGAGGTGATGGTTCCATTTATCTCAAATACAATCCTCTAATGATAAAATATCTTTAAAAAGATGATTTAAGCATACAATGAGTGATGTGTCCGTTTTGAGCATCTATGATCTAGCACAAGATAAATGTTCAAAGTGTGTGTGTATAATATATTATGTCGATTGTGCGTGTGTTAGAGAGAGAGAGAGAGAGAGAGAGAGAGAGAGAGA